>JAYKQN010000014.1:7475000-7502500 GCA_036785175.1 Eupleurogrammus muticus
TATCTGATACTGCGTTTGGGAAACGTGTGACTGGATCTCGAACATGCATGCGTTTGTGTGTGTGCACTTGTGAAAATATTTCTGTGGAACCTACTTTTCAATCTCACTGTTTTTACAGGTGCGCGGGGCGCAGGAGGAAGAGGAAGAGGAGGAGGACGAAGATGAAAGAGCGCTGGGGTCCGTCTTGCTGCATTCCCCGTTGCTCGTTGAAGGCATCTCTGTGGACACAAACATAGGGCCATCATCGTTGATGCTGGCAGAGGACTTTTAGAACTGAGTTAACTGTTTGCACACTTCATAGCTTAATTAAAACAAAACTTTCTGCACTTTCTACACTATATATGAACATCTATAAGAACAGCCAGTGATTAAAAGCTCAATATGCCTTTTATATTTTCATTCTTGCATCAACAAAAACTGAAATACTTACCGTCACTGGCCCACTTGGAGAACTCAGGCGTTATTCTGTTAGAAGGCATCCCCCCGCTGCAACACACACACACACACACACACACACACACACACACTGGTATAAGGTCTCCTTTCCATTCACATAACAGTAGCGTGCAGCAGCTTGACTTCATACTTGAGCACGGCTCCCCGCAGCGCCTCCCTCTCCCTGGCCTCGCCCTGGTCCTCTCCGGCTCCTGAGCAGGGGATGATGTCGGCCTCGGTGTACTGGGCCTTGCCGTACTCCAAGGTGTCGTCCCCGTCCACGTCGAGGTCGGCGTCGCTGTCTGCACTCTCCTTGATGCTACACGTGGCAAAACCGGTTGCTGGGGAATGACATAAACGATAAAGTGTCAGCCTTGCTTTTTTTTTAATAAACACAAACCTGTGTGGAGATGGTTAGTTGAATCAATGTGCTGAGAAAGTATGGATATGGATTCATTTGGCATATGAATCATCTTAGGGTTTTGTCTTGTGTTCCTGAACGATCATAGTAATATTTGTCTAATTTTTTATAGTTGCCGCAAGATAAATAAAATGAATTTTAGATTAAAATACACATTTACAAGATTTCAAAACTTAGCTTATTTAAAACTACGGCTTTTTACTACAGCAGGTTATATTTTTGCAGAGACAACAGGGCGATTTGGTCAGAGGAAGAAAGTGAGACAGCCTGAGACTGACGGGTTGACATCTTACCCATCAATCTTTAAGAGAGAGACAGAGAGAGAGAGAGAGAGAGAAGGGGAGAGTGCAAGTGTGTGTGTGTGTGTGTGTGTGTGAGTGAGTGGCACTTCTATAAACCCAGTGATGAACGCTCAGACAAACCCTTACCACTGCCTGACTGCTCCCTTCAGCTCCACTTAGCCATAGAGCAGCAGTGTGTGTGTGTCCGTCACTTAGAAGCGTCTCTTCAGTGTTTGTTTGAGACCGCGTGTCCCTCTGTCACTTAGACCCTGTCTTTCCAACCCCTTGAAGGTGTGTGTGTGTGTGTGTGTGTGTGAGTCTGTCTACCTGTCACTTACAGCGTGTCTATCTACCACGCGGAGGTAGGTAGGTGGTGTGTGTCTGTGTGTGCTGAAGTGTGTATGTCACTTACACCTTGCCTGTTGGAGTACCTGTAGGTAGGTGTGTGTGTGTGTGTGTGTTTGTGAGTATGTGTGCGCTTGTGTTTCACTTAAGATGCCCGCTCTGAAGCTGTCAGGGCGTCTACCAGTGACAGGCCTGACAGCCATCTTATTTACACCTATCCCAATTTCTACAAGCTCTCAGCTGGACTAGTGTGTGTGATGAGAGTGTGTGCGTGTGTGTATAGGGGGACCAGATACAAGCTAGACAGAGTTGACAGCCATCTTATTTAACCTCCTGTCCCAGTGTGTGTGTGTGTGTGTGTGTGTGTGTGCCCAAACTAGACTCCCTATAATAGTCGGCCTCGGTGCTGCGACGTCTCGCTGCACTACGTTCGCCTTTTGTCAAATTGCAAACCTGCCGCTGGGGGCTCGTCTCCCACGATCTTCGGGGATTCAAACATCTGCCGTCGCTTCTCCTCCTACCAACTCTGTAATTCATTTAGCTTTTACTCTGGGAAAAAAAAATAATAAAAGGAGGGAGGAGAAGAGAATGTGAGCACGATTGAAAGGCGCTCTGATAAAAACGCACTGTTTTACAACCGGCCCACGGTTTTTAGTGATCAAATAAAAAGGACCTTTTAACTTTTATTTGGGCTCGGCGGCCGAGGGGAACATATGGGAATGATGGCCACGCAGTGTTAAATCTGGCAGGCTGCTGGCTCTGCTCTGCCCTGCTACTGAGGCCGTAGGCGAACAGAACACATGTTAATTTATTCAATCAGCAAGTACTGAGATGTGAAAAGACTTACTCACAGTCTTTTCCAGGCACTTTCTCTACATCCAGTTTACTTTCCTTCTACTATATGATGGTGACAAGGAGCATACAGTGTAACGCGTCACAAGTTTGAGACCACTATGAAATTCAGAATGTCACCCAGGCCTTTCTGCTCAGGCCTGGGTGATCTCGCCTGAAACTAAGTTTTTTCCCAAACTAATTCACAATTTCTGCTGAAAACTACAAGGTTACATTTCAAGGTTAAAAAGTAAAGGATCTCTAAAGTGGCCCAATTGAACAAATGAGTTTATATTTTGACTAACATCATCACATTAACTTTTGGTATTAAAAGGCCATCCCTGAAAAACTGTATTATTGTTATTGGAATTACTGAGTATTTTTTTATTTTGTCTATTTTCAGTCTTTAAAATGTATTTTTAATGATTTTTTGTTGTAGAGCCAAGTCATTACATTGTGTGCCGTGTATATGTATTGTGGTGAGAAATTAGTAAGATATAATTGTAAGTAACTTTTTTGAACTGTGACATAGAATGATGACGCATTTTAAACGTCTCTGTTTGTAGTGATGATAACATCTATGAGGACAACTCTTTTAGTTTGGACTATTATTCTGTTATAAGCTCAATAAGAACTGTAAGTCCTGTAGCTATAAAGAAGACGAAAGTAAATTCAAAATGTCTGTACTTTGATTTCACATATTTGTTTATCTTATGTCCACTCTTTGTCACTTCATGTGTACTCCTAAGGAAGTTAAATCAAAGGTATGAACGTTTCTGTGTTAGACACACCTGCTATAACAGAGGCCTGAACCCCATTACCCACAATGCCCCGGGGTCAGGGTAATAAGCTGTGAATGCCACCAAGTTGCTCATCCTTCAGCTGTGAGTAACGGACCAACCGGATGAGAGGAAAACGGAAAAACGGATCAGATCGACTCTTAACCGCTGGCCTGCTAATGTGTATTTTTAAAAAGTGTTTTTGTCTGCGTTGTGGTGGTACAGGCGGCTGTGGGGAGTGGGCGTAATCTAATCAATTGATCAAAGTATAGATCCTGTGGTGACAACCGGTGGGACTGAGCGTTCGATGTTTGGTATAAAACTAGTTTTGATAGTGAGAAGGTACAGCTGAACACAGGCACATGGAAAAAGAAATGTGATGTGCATGAATTCATTTTTTTAAGAAGAGAATGACCTGATCAAAGGGGAACAAACACACCCAGTCACGTTCCAAGGATTATTAAGTTGTGTAAATACAATAAATTATATAAAAATGTTTTATTATTTCCTTAAGGATGGATAATGGTTGTGCTGTGTCTTTTTATTGATAGGCAAATGTGTCTAATTCACAGGCAGATTTCATGTGGCCTGATTTGTTCACTGTGAGTATATGTGAGTCCTGTTTGCTCCGTGGGTGTGTGTGTGTGTGTGTGTGTGTGTGTGTGTGTGTGTGTGTGTGTTTGAGAGAGAGTGTGAGTGTGTGTGTTCCCAGTGCTTCTATCTGTCCCTCTAAGCAGTCTTGGCAGGCCAATCTAATCTGGCCAGGGAAAGGTCAGCCCCACTCTAACTGCCTTTCACTCACATTATACACCACCGCCTCCTTTTTTTTTCTTCTTCTCCTTTCACTTTTTCCTTCCTTTTTAGGATAATCACTGCTTCTTAACTTTAGTCTTTCTCAGTTCCTTTTCCTTGATGGTTTGCTTCTTTACACCTCTCACATGACCCTATATTTCTCCCCCTTCACGTATGGTGTCTCTCTCTTCTTTTCTCTCTGCCGGCACAGTCCTGCTCGATAAACTGTTTCACCTTTTTTTCCTGGATCGATACACGCGTGAGAACTCCGATCCAGGTCTGTCGCATTACCATAACCATCTCCTGAATACTGTTGACTCTTAACACAGTGACGACGCAGGACTTTTTTCCCCTCCCTCCAGTTACATGATTCATGACAAGACAAATGTGTGCAGGAGACTTCCGATCTACATATGCGTCACCGCGACAACACAGAGTACAGATACGAAGAGGCGAGGAGGATCAAAGGACTCATGAGGAGGGCTGACAGCGCGGCTCAACCGGTCCACCAACCTTCGGCGACATCCCGTTACCAAAGCAATTATCAGAACCCCCCCCCCCCTTAGCAGAGAGTAGCGTCAGAGAGGAGGGGTGTCAAAGGTCATCGTACGATCTTCCTCCTATTTACAGGTCAGAGAGAAGAGTGAGGGAGAGAGATGGGAGAAGCGACAGACACAAAGACATGAGACGGCCATCTTTAAAGTCCGTTTCACCTCTTCTCATTCCCTCTGGGCCAGCTCAACCTGCAATAATCCCCCCTCTTCTCTTCCCTGTGTCTCTCAGGACAGTCTGACATCAAACTTCAGGATCTGTCTGTCTGGGGCTACACTGATGAAGTCAAATATTGACTTTAGCATCAAACAGTAGGAAATGTTGTGTTAATAAAACTGATAAAATTCCAAAATGTCAAGAGCTAAGACTGGTAATCTATGCATGTAATGTTTTGTTTCTAACATGTACAGTATTAACTAGGCATTCCCATGAGTTACTGTTCGTGTACTGTATGTAGGCATGGTTCCACAACTGCAGCTATACATTAACATTGTTTTAAATGCAAGAGATAGAAGTTCTGCACCACAGATGTTGTATGTATGTTACTTCTATCTGTAGTTATGATTGGAAGACCATTCAAGAAGCTCTGTAAGAACCTTTATATTATATTCATTGATTAATCTGGAGTTAAAGGAGAATTCCTGTTTCACCCAACTTCAGATGTTGGGGTTAGACTCTATTTATGACACTAGGATTGTCCTTGCTTAGAAAAGTTTACACAACAACAACATATTTTCTCAATTAAGACTTCTTTTCCATGATGTTCCCTTTGTTCCAAGGACTCAGATAAGCACCTGGGTACCAAATTGATCATCTGTAGCACAGAGTGTTGGAAAATGTTAAACACACAGAATCAGAGTTATAAAGTAAAGTCTGGTTAATTTCCACCTCAGACCACAGAGAGGCACAGACAGCCGGTCCAGTGGAGGGATAACGAGAGCTCTGTCTGTGCGATTCTTTTCAACCCGGTTAAACCGGTGCGAGACATAGGGAAGTCTTCCCTCACACAGAGTTGAATCATAAACTGATCTTGTTCGATTTTTTCCCCCCTCTCCCTCCCTCTCTCATCTATCTTAAAAGGGCTCTGTTGCCTTAGCCTTTCTTCCTTGTGCTCTCAAAGGGGGGCAGGAGGAAAGGGAGGGGGGTGGTGGCACTTCACAGAGGGATAGACCCTCTCTTCATCCAGCCAGCTGAGGAGCCCCCCCCCCCGTAACATCTCTATCCGTCCAGCCAGCCGTCGGCTCTTGAGAGCTTGCTGGATTCAGCGGCGTGTGTTAGAACCACTGAGGAGCTTTCAAGACAAAATCCACCTTCTGAGCCCTCTCCCCAGTGTGTGTGTGTCTGTGCGTTTCAAGTCGCTCTCCCCAGGCCACTCCAGTTATCTGTGTCACATCACAAGGCACCCTATTAGAGCGCGGCAGAAGGGTCCTGTGTCTACTCGTTTAATGACGTGAAAGGGAGATGGACAGATTGAAGGAGCGTCAGGGAGGTGGACGGACAGGTGAGTCGTGGGGGGGGGTGGGCTCCTGCTCCGAAACGCTTCTCTTTGGTGAAGATTTAGTTGAGATTTCAACATTGATCTGTCTTGTCTCCTCTCGGCGGCTCACAGAGGGGAGAGGGAGGCAGGTGAGGCTCGGGGCGCGTCTGTTTAACAATGGATCGAACAGAGAGAGAGGTGGAGGCGAGCGGGAAGAGGGACGGATGAAAGCAGAGGCAGAGACGAGAGAGAGGACTCTTTACCTCCATCTGGCCACGTCTATCTCGTCAATAACTACCTTCAAGTGTTGCATTAAAGCATCGGTTCACTGTAACACATCGGAAACTCTAAAATGTGTCCTGAGAAAATTAATGGATGTAATGAAGGATTAACCAAAAAATACCAAATGTGTGTTTATTCAGTATAACTAGTGTGACCAAAAAAAAACCCATAGACATGACATACTGACAGACTTTTGAGCTACATGGCTGTAACTCAAAGTCAGATTTTCAATTACAACCCAAAGCTGCTGGATGGAATTCAGTTCAGGGATGTTTTTCCATATCAAAGAGGGGAAATGATAAATGGCTCCCTGACACATGTCCATAAACTTTCAATCATTTAGTATTTACAAAATAAAAAAAATATCAAAAGATTATTCGATGGTCAGAATAATCTAACCAAATCTTGTCCATACTATGCTTCATAAAATCAAAGTACTGTCTTTTTTGTACCCTCCAAATATCAATTTTATTGCACTTGGTGACCTCTACGCTGAACACTTTAGAAAAAATATCCAATTGCAATTATTTTGACTGGTATTGCAATTGCGATATGATTTGTGATTTAAGAGGGAATAATCACTTTTACTAGCCTGGGTATACCCATCCTCCACTGCACACAAATTCACTTCACTGTGAAATTTAGTCTGGACACGAAGGACCCAATTTTCCCCTCTAGAGAGAAATCTAGAGAGACAATCACAGAAAGGGTGCAGCAAGATGATGAAACACAGAAGCGACTTTGTTGATAACTGTGGATCCAGCATGGCAGTACACGGTAATCTACATTTTGATGCAGCCTTAGAAAGTGTTTCAAGTAATTTAGACTGCAAGTTTATTTTTAAAAATAAGTAACTATTATTGCTAAACTATTTCAACGCATGTTTTATATGATTGGCTATAAACCATGCCCCTAATAGGAACAAATGAACAGACATTTCCCAGACTGAAACTCAACCGTTCTGCTGTTAGCTACATCTTTACATCATTATTCACTTTAATCCAAAAGAAACGACACTGTCTTATTTTCTATAAATTAGCTGATGCATATATATATAAAGAGACCAAATGGAGACATGACACACAGTTTAGGGGGAGCACTGTGTGTGTGTGTTGTGTCACAGAGCAGCAAGGGTGCTCCCCAGGGACCGGCTCTCCTTTCCACTTCTATAATTGCATTTCTAGGCATACATACACACACACACACACACACACACACACACACACACACACACAACTGTAGTGACCAGTGGGTCAACCGCTCGGCTAAATGTGTTTTCCTTGGCCCTGCTAAGAGGGTTGTGTCAGGCCGAGTCGGGCTGACCCCGGGCTGACTCACTCTGCCACCAGACCACTGGCACCATTAAGGCACCCTGGTCACATTAAACACTGGTCTCAGAGAAGTGAGGCTGTTCACTCTGGACAGGAACAGAGGGGATGATGGACGAGCAGGGAGACAAATGAGGAGACAGCGGAGAGACGGAGAGAGAGATAGAGAGAGAGAGAGAGAGAGAGAGAGAGAGAGAGAGAAGTTGCAGTTTTCGATCTAAAACAGACAGATGTAGTGTGCAGTATGTAGTTTTACCTCTGAAGCCTCCCTCCAGCAAAGCCGTAGCTCGGATCCTCTTCTGCCCCGCCCATTCATACTCCTCAAAGCCCCGCCCGTTCTCGCCGTCCATGTCGGCAGAGTCATCGTCGCCTAACGCACCCTCACGCTGACACACAAATACACACAGGGACAGGTGTTAATTATGGCGCACACAGTAAAAACACATCTCCTCTCTAAAGCTTTGTCCAAACTGGTTTGTGTCTGTCATTACTATTATGACTACAGAAGTACTGAATATGGGCCATGTGCATTTCTCTTTAACCTAGAACTTCTTATAATAACACAATTCAAATCGCACTTTCTATGACTTTCTATAACTATTAAAGATAAGAGATAGGTTTAGTTCAGCTATAACAAGATTGGGCAGGACCACAAAGCTTAAAGAACAGCAGATACACGGTGCTAATAGGAATACGGGGTGAAAGTCACAGCTCACATGGCATGGTACAACACAGGAAACTCTGTAATGTTCTTTTCGAGAAAGAGTATTAGTGTATCTAAAACTAGTGTGATGGACAGCAGTCAGTGAGGTGACATACAGGAGGGGTGGTGATTAGTGGGTGATGATCTGCCTACAAACACTCAAAGAAAATAACCATCTACAAGAGGAAAGTAGTTGACAATTCAAAATAGAGAGAGGTGGTGGCTGGAATTATACGTCTGTGAGGGCTACGGCTACAGCAAGCAAACTCCAGATTGTTAGGCTCACATGAGAGCTACATGCTAATGATTAAGGTGCAAACATGTCATATGGGATAAACCAAATAAAGCTACTTAAACAGAAGCGTCTGACATGTATTGATGTCATTTTTGACATGTGAATACTTTTTAATCACTGTGTGATTTCTTATGGTCAAAGCCTTTTTTTATTACTTCAGGTAGTTTTTCCCATATGATGTGAAAGCGTCCCCGCCATTTAAAAGAAGAGATTCTAGGGGTTCTAGAGTTTCTTTGTTTTTATTTTTTATGGACAGCTTCTACAGGAAGTTAAGAGGTGACTCAGTAGCTACAGGAAAAGAAGGGTTGACAGGGCTGTCCGACTGGCGGTAGGCGGGGTTTTTTCGAGGGGCCCGGATTGTACTACCTGGATCAGGCATTGTTCCACATGTCTACTCATCTCCTCCTCGCTCCCAGCCAATGGGGTGCTGCACAGCGGACATACCTGGCCCCCCTCCTCAGGCTTCCTCCTCTTCATCTTCCCTATACGGGCTGGAAGTGGTTGGACAGCCAGAGAAAGAGAAAGACAGACAACACATTTCTTTTTTAAACATTTATTTTTAATGCTCTTAATCTACAAAGCTCATACTGCTGGTGTCAGGACACAGGAGAGAAGCTGAAACTGGGGCCTGAGGCTTCTTCATGCCACATAGATTTTCCTTGATTTGATCATACGTCGACAAGCCTGCCCTTGATTTCATTATTTACAAGCCTGAACTTCTTCTGAAATGTGTTCAGAACGAATGACAAAAACCTGATGTGACAATCTCAATCCCCCTTCCCGGTCCTGACATCTATGCCATTCACTGTTTCTGCCTCCTTTTTCCTCTCCTTACGCCCCTGACCCCCCCCAATCCCTCCGCACAGACATTTAATTAGAAATTTAACAGAGCAGAACAGCCGTCATTGCGCCCGGAGTCTCTGTCGTTTTTTCTTAACTGCAAATGGCGCACAGGGACATTAATTTTTAGCCGGCCGGGAAAGCAGGGGAGGCCAAGAGGGACCTGTGGCGAGGGATGGAGGGAGAGGTGGCGGAGGAGGAGGATCATAAGGCAATATGCCATAACTGTAGGGGGATAAAAGACAGAGGGAGTGAGGCTGGGAGGGCTACAAAATATTTTTTTCTTTGAAAAAAAAAAAAAAGAGAAGCAGCCTCTCCCGTCCCTCGCCAACTCTCCCCTGATGCTAATCGAGGGGAGCGTTGTTAAATAGAGAAGGGAAAGGGCTGCTAATTAGGTCTGGCATGGAACTGTGCTCCCCCTCCCCACCCCACATGAGAATGGTTCCTGGTTCCGTGTGAGGGCTTAGAGAACGTAATGGAGGGCGAAGTTTAAACTAAGTCTTTGCCGGCTCTTGTGAGTTATTAAGATTGAAAACAGTACATTTCTAGTGTAAAAGAGACAGCGACCGATACACTGAGGATATTTTCGTGGTCTACACATTATTAATGAGTAAGACTGAAATTTTCTTACTGAAAGCGTCAACAACATTTACACATTTACATCATTTTCAATAGTAGAAGGTAGAAGGTTTGGATTCAAATAAGAGAAACAGGTGGCATCCAAACAACAGTTGTCATATATATCAAAGCATAAATACCAGGAAAATTTATAGTGCTGCAAAGAAAAAGTATTTCCGTTCTTAAAAAAAAAATTGTTTTCACTATGAACTATTGCTACTGTTTCACGAAGATAAAGAGACATGACTCTAATGTCTCATTTTAACAAATCACAACTCAAAGACACTCAGTTTACTGTCAGAAGAATGAGGAGTCCAGATGTTATACTTATTTGAAGGCTGGAACAAGAGAAGTTTGACAATATTTTGAGCAATAGTGATTAATCATTTACCAAATCAGTTAGCGATTAATATTCTGTCCATCAACTAATCACCGTCGCTTTCTTTTCTACCTTTGTTGACTAATCCCTATGAAAAATTGAAAGGAAACTACTAACAAGTCATAGGTTATAATAAATAATAAATTAGCAGGATTTTTTTTCTTCTTTACAGCGGCCAGTTATTTTGATTATAGAAGCATATTAGTGACTTGTGGACTAAAATTATTACCAAAAAAGGTCTCAGTAGGTGATCTTAACCTAAAGAATAAACATCCTTCAGAGCACCTCAGGACTCAAAAGTAGTCAGAACACTGAATTCAACATATTTATTATCACCCTAAATGACATTTTCTGTGACATTTCAGGAACACTGCTCTTCCACAGACTCATTATCAAAAAAGGGTGAAAAAATAAATCAGACAAAGGGTTATTAGAGTTGCCACAGGTGTTCTTTCAGATTGTCAAAAAGAAATGATAATCATCACCTGACACAACGGCACACAAATACATTTTCTAAAAGGAAGGAAACATGTTTCAGATTTGACAAAACACCAGATAACAACAAAAGCAACAACTTTGTCTCTTGTGCCTTGAGAGCTGGGATCATTTATGAGGATGATTCTTTCACACTGACAGAAATAATTATTTGATTTCTCATTTAATTGCTGACTTTACCAAAAATGTGTGCTTTATATTATAAAATATAAATGCAATTCTAAATGGACGTCCATTTCGTTAAAACCTGGAAACAGGCTTTCTGTAGTCGCACTTAATTTTAAATACCCTTTTGAATGCAATTTAATATATTTCACAAATATTTCACACAATATCCGTTTGTCTGTCTGTCTGTCTGTCTGTTAGTGGGCTTGCTGCTATACTCACTACTTCTGCATGTTTCCTTCTTGTGCTATAATACATATTAAATGCGATATTTATGGGTGCTAAACCACATTTATTCAGTAAAGTGCAATATTGTCCAAGGTTGTACTTGTGTGTGTATATATACATATTTACATGTATATTTCTTACTGTACTTTCTTGTCTTGAATACTTTTGGAGATGTTGTTGATGTTCTGTTATAGTACTAAATATGACATAAAAGCATTTTCCCTTTGGGGATTAATAAAGTATTATGATTAATAAAGCATTATGATCCAGATTCTATATAAATAGTGTCCTGTTCCAAAAAACAAATAACAAAAATGTCACCTTGCTTGGGATTTTAAAACCTCAAAAAAACACAGGTGTACAATATGGGACCTTTAAGACCTCTGTTTGTGAAACCTAAGGCTTGTAAATACTTGAAAGGCCTTTTTTGGAGGAAAACTAAATGTTTCCAATGCTATCCTGTGCTTAATATTGTTATAGAAAGGTCCATAGCTAATAAAAAGCCTGAGCACAGTAATAGTTTGGTAATAAAGACATTTGGAGGACATAAATTAGTAGCAGGTAGCTACAGCATCTTAATGAGAGCATAAGTGTCACCCAGGAGATGAAACGGTGTGTGTACATACCATTCAATCTTGTTTGCCTGTTTGACCGAACTCGTAAAAATGTCTGAAAGTAGAGAGGGAAAGAAAACAGAGGAAATGTACGTTAGATATTAAAGAACCATTAGAATGTGTTTACAGAGACAAAGGGGAGTTCTCAGAGGGAGATTGCTGTGGATGCTGAGGGGGTGTTTGTGTACCAGAGACGTGGAGGGGGGGCACGGTGAGCAATTAAAAAAAACCTACATCTCTCTTGTTTTCCTCGTCCTCCATTACTGTCAGCTTCCATTCGCTGCTCCCTCTTCAGCCCCTAGAACTCGCGGCTGTAAACTACCCAGCTGTGCCTCCGAACGCTGAACGCAGCCGCGGACGCAACGCGGCGTCTATATTTTAATGCGGATGGAAAAGGATTGAAAGTGGCGCCCGTATCGGCGAGTACCGCTCATGCCCGACGCCATGTTGCCTTGTTTTGATCACGTGACGCGCCGGAGACTCGGAAGAGGGGGCTAAACGTCACGTGCCGTGGCGGGAGTTGGCCGCTAGGGGGAAGCAACGGGTTTCAGTCATTAGACGGCGCCTTGTCCGGTCATTTAGTGTTGCAAACATAAATAATATAATGCAACACACACAGAAGGGTATGAAGACTTTGCTTCATAATACCCAGATGTGGAATAAGTATTCACAATATTTACTTGAGTACAATGCAGCAGTGTAAATACTTTATTAGAGTAAAGGTCCTACATAAAAATGCTAAAAAATACTACCAAATAAAAATATTTAGCTCATTGTAGCTCATTGTATTTAAGCATTGCAGTGAAAGTCCTGCTTTTGTCCTTCTGATTGCTAAATTATCATATCTGACATCATATCTTATTAATAATTGAAGCATCAGTTGCTAGTTTTAACTACTTTATATACAGTTGACTAGTTCTGATGTGTTGTTCTTTTTATTTTATTTCCTCTAATCTGTGATTATTGGTGAAATATCATTTGAGCATTTACTGAAACAAAACCATGTGAGAAGTGTAAAGGGAAAGATCAGTATTTTGTGGAGGTGCTAAACTCTCATAGACATGTGAAATGTGATCTGACTACATGCTGCTGTTTCTAAGATGTCAAAAGACTAAGAGGTTGAAACCACTGGTTCCATCTTTAACTAAGCGTATTCCAAGCTTCTTATATCATGCTGCAGATTATTGAGAGATTTGTAGCTGTGAGTAATGAGGCAAAACTGTTTCACAAACAAGGAGATGTGTGTAAATCAGTTTTGAGGGTAGATTTTGTGCCTCAAAAACAGTTTAATGCAGCTCCTCTTTGATTAACCCTTTACATGTTATCATTAGATAGATCAATTTATGAGTCAGTAGTAAGGTTTCATTTTACATTTAAATCTAATTATATTCCATCAAGTTTCAAATATTTCATTAACTTCTTGCAAGTCAAATCCAGTGGTTCCTGATGTAAAGTTGGGTCACAGCATATCAGATTATTATTGTGTTACTGTGTTCTGTTGCATTCATATTTAACATTTTCTCAAAGCTTTGTGAAATTTTTAGAGGAGAAAATTGGATTTGAGTTTTTAGGCTCTTGAATGGGGCTCCAGCTAGACAGTGCTTATTTCTAAAGGGTCACACACTGAAAACAGCACATCAAATTCATAAGCTTGTCATGTTTTTGTTTTTCTTGTAATTATTAACTACGGCTGTAAAACAAATGTAGTGGAGTGAAAGGATAAGATAACATCTTAGTACCATAAAATGTTATTTATGTACAACGCTTGAGTATATACTCGGTTATTTTCTACCACTGGCAATTACACATGTAGCCATTTAGCTTAAGTGAATCTGGAACATTTGGGGTCTTGGTTAGTTCAGGATGCCTGGGGTAAGTTCCCTATCATTACAAATAATGGCTGTATCATTAAAAGTAAAGTATTGTGAAATAAATGAAGTGGGGTCAGATTCCTCTGTCCTCTCCATTTCTCTGTCTTGCAGAATGCGCGCCTCAGGTCTGCTGGGATTCAGACCAGAGGCCTCGACGTCTTCAGCTATGTGCTGACTAAAGTGGTCGCAGATATGGATGCCCTCTCTTTGACACGGCTACAGTGAGTAGGCAGCTGCTCGGGCCTCTCACCGTCGGCCCGTCGTTCATCAACTCATCCTGACAAGCAGCCGTCCCTCCTCTTTCTGCTCTAGCCTTCCATTCATCCTTGTTACTCCACCCCCTCCACCCCCACCACCATCACCCACCATCACTTGAGTTATAAGCCAACTACCGGCGTATCATTATGAAACACTCACTGAATGGCCGCGGATAGGTCAGGTTTTTTGGAAGAAGGGAAGAGGTGGAGAGGCGGGCACTGAGACAGACTTGACAGGCGGGGGAGAAGTTGGCAAAGGCTGCCATTATGCTTCATTTTCATTGTGGCAAAAAGAGTCACCATTGACTTAATCATTTGTATAATATAAGGTGATTTCAGCAGTTTCACTTAATGAGAAAATCTACTTTATCGCTATAAGGCCTTTATGAGCCGTGTCATCCTGAACATATGGATGTAACGTCGGCACGGACTTAATAGTTTTTATTTTATGGTGTAAGGGGCGAAACCCACTTAACCTAGAGATACATCATGGCCAGAAGAATTACCCGAACAAACTTTGATGAATATAAGAGATAAAAGCAGTCAGAGTGGCTTTACAGGAATACACAGAGATTTAGGGAGGCGGGCCTGCTGGTCAACTCACCAGAAATCTGCCGTAACTCTTCACTGAAGTGTAATAACACATTGGCTTTTAACTGGAGGAATCCAAAAGCTATGACAAAATTCAGACCCCATTCATTGCAGACCCCTCCAAAAAGCAGTACTGGTGTGTTTTTTTTTTTTTTACCTTACATTTTTTATCTGAATTTATTACGAGGTTATGTATAGAAGGGAAACACAGATGTTTTTTCCTGCACCACTGATGAACTGTAAGAAGCAGGAATAACAGAGAAGTAGTCGTAGTTCTTTACAGCTGTGGTGATAGCGTTTTTAAACAGTAAATGTACTGTTGACCCTTTGGATTACAGCATTCAAACTTTTAAAACTAGAAGCTCGATCTGAAACAAAAAGAGATCCACACCACAGACAGTTAAAGTGTCCGCGTGCAGCCTGACAAGCGAGAGGGGCAGGATTTTATTGTGGCCCTTTGGTCATCTGGTGTCATCCATTCCTACAGCGTTTTGAGTGAGATCTCAAAGTATTTAAACAGGAAGATATCAAAGGTACAGTCCACACTTCTGATCTAATACACCTATTTTCATATTTTGTTGAACTGTTATGGGCTGCAAAGCCCAACCCAGTGAAAGAGTGTGTTTTACTCAGGTTTATGCTCTTTATCCAGCATTGTGGATTCTACCTTTTACAAAATGTGACAAGATACATTACACAAGAAGAAAAAAAGAAACCAATTTTAGGAATAGGATACAAAAATGTAATATATATTGTCTGAATTCTGCCTAAAAAGGTAGAACAGGAAACTATGGTAAGAACCCAGGTTGTAATTGAAACATGGTGTGTGTGTGTGTGTGTGTATGCTTCCGTGTGTGTGTGACCTGGTATCTGTCGGAGTGGTGGGCGTCTTCGGAGGACAGGGGCGAGACCACAGGAGACTCTCCCTCACGCTTGATGTGCACGGACAACAGCATCGACTGGAAAGAAAGAAAGGAGGAGAGAGAAAAGGCAAAATAATTAAATCTTTTATATGTAAAAGATTGTGTCTTATTGTGGAAATCAACATATAACATGGTAATAAATGCCAAATTGGTTCTAAAAGAACTCTCTTAGATAAATAATGTGAATCTTTACCCTTGGAGAATTTCAGTGTTTCTCAGTGGTAGTTCTACCGATGTTAACAGCTACATGTCACTGATGATGACTGTAACCTGCCTGACTTTGTCTATAAAATCCCTTCCACTGATTAGAGTTAATGTTTATGGGATGTTATAGGAGCTAGGGTAGATGAAGGGAAAGGAGGAGGAGAGGGAGGAGGACAAAGGTAAACATCTGAAAAAGGAGGCGCGTTGACGGTCTGACATTACGGGGCTCGGCTGTTCATAAATCTGTCTGGCGACACACTCCGAGGCGTGTGGACATGCGGCGCTCTCACGGAGACACACACGAACATATAAAGCGATATCCTCTTCTAACCCACTCTGTGACAAAGACAATCCAGGGAATTCCTCAAGCGAGCGAGGAACAAGGGGGTGAAAGAAAGAAGGGAAAGGGAGAGGAGAAAGAAGGCAATATCACTTTTTTACAGGGCTTAGTCCTGACAGAGCTCTTGCTGTGTGTGTGTGTGTGAGTGTGTCTGTTTGCATGTGTGCCTGCGCTGCAGCTTTTTTTCTTCTTCTTCTTTTACAAGGCAGCTATGAAATATTTGTATTTACAGTCGTCTCCTATTAATCAAGTGGAAAGGGGCAGAGCAGAGGCTTAAGTGCTCGACAGCAGTAATCTAATAATAATATGTGAGAAATGACCAACCTCCAGTGCTGCCACAATAAATTGGACATTATGCATGGTGCTTTTATGCCTCTGCGTGTGATAGCGTGTGTGTGTGTGTGTGCGTGTGTGTGTGTGTGGTCTTTTTCCCCCCCAGGTTTATAAAAGGTCACGAATCATTTACCTGGAGGCATCCTGGGAATATGCTTTAAGTTTTATCATTAGAATGTGACATTTAACGGTATTCTACTCAGACATTATGAATGAAGAGCTCCCATTCAGATTTGTCTTTTAAACCAACCAATTAAATCAACATGCAAAGAGATTGGATAGCCAAAGGTTGCACATTAAAAGCTATATATTCAGGTGTAAATGTAACCGCTAACTGAATTTATGTTTCAGAAGATGAAGAAATATTTCAACTGTAAAATTCTTTGTAAACAGTGCATTATCATTCAAAGCTTAAACGTGGTTTGTAAATGTATCCACATGAGAGAGAAGCCAAGAAAAAAGTGTGGGAATGTGTTTACAGACACACACACACTCTTTCAGCGTCACATGGTTTCCCTCTAAGCCAATCACCTGGGGGCCTGGGCAGAGCGGCCCTAAGGAGGCGCGTTGGGGTTAATCTCGAGTCTAGCAGGGGGCGGGCGGGCGCATACCGGGGTGGGGACGGCCACGCCGGGCTCATGTGCTTCAGCCTGGCCCGGGGCCTGCCGCTGAATACTAAACACCCGCGGTGAGATGCGTAGTCACGGCCCGCGGAGGAAGGACGGCGCTCCCCGCCTCAACCCGGCTCCGTCTGCCTCCCTCAAGTACGAGCCCACCCACAGCGGTGGGAGGGCTGCTCTAAGCCAGGGTCAGCACCGAGAGGTGGGGGGGGACTCCTAAAATATTCAAGGTCTCTTCTGTTGCACGATGGATGTACTTTTTCCCAGGAATCTGACTTTCACCTGCTCTTTGATAAAAACTATTGCTGGAATCATGAATCACCTGCCTGAATTATAGATCTACACAGATTGTGATAACAATAAAGATCAGAACCAATATATAATATTCAATTGTATATTTTTATTGCATGTTACATTAATGTTCCAGAAAAGTATTCTGGGGTTGCTTCCAAGTTATCAAGCTCTCCAAAATGAAAGCAGGCATATTTGAGAAAATAATGTAGAAATCTATATTGCGGCCTAAAGTGCACATTATGCTGACAAACTGTCTGTGGAGACAAGTGAATTATATTTCTTTAGCTCAAAGTTGGAAATGTGGATCATTAGGTTTTAAAATTTTAAATAGGATCATATACCGTACGTCAGTCACTCAGACTTAATTAATAGGGCCGGCCACTCTGCTTCAGTCCAGCCATAAACATTTAAGAAACTAAGGAATTAATTAATCCCTCCTTCAAGACCTCTCATTCCTTTATTTTATCCAGTCCAATGTTTGGTTCACACAGCTTTTTCAAGTCCTCTAAAATGCTGTATTCATCCTGGCAGCTCAAGAACACTTTAAAGCACGCTCTGTTAAAATAAAATAACATCTCAGGCTGGCGGCTCGTGGCGTGGTCAGACGAGTTAGCGGAGGCAGACGCTATGAGGGACTGCTACATGATGGAATTTTCTGCCTTCCTGCAATTTGACATTATCTGTCTTTTTCTTCTCTTTTTCCTTTTCCGTCTGTCTGCGTCTCTCTCTCTCTCTCGGTCTCTCTAATTGGAACAATCACAGTACAGTGCCTCTTGGCCCTGCTGCCTGTTGGACCACAGGAGACTGGTACAGTAGTGTGTGTGTGTGTGTGTGTGTGTGTGTGTGTTTGTGTGTTTAAAGACAGAGGTCTTCTGTACATCTGGTTTCCCCTTAGTGCAGCAGAGAGGAACAGAGGTGTCAGTAACAGCAAACACAGTAAACACAACATACATCAATGAAAATGTGTCACAAAGCGTTGAAATCTAACCAGTTTTATAAAACACACATTCGCTTTTGTATAATAATTCATCTCATTTTTTGTGTTTGTGCGTAGCCGAGTTGTGCCGTTCACAAGTAGGAAAAAAGAAATAATCAGGAGAGATGTAGGACTAAACTTCGGGGTAATATCACACATCATCTCACCTTGGGGGTTCCTGGAGTGGCTTGTCCATCCTTGGGGGACAGGTTCTTACTGCGGCAGAGAGAGAAGACACAATTTGCTTTAGTGAGGTTGTACTGCACTGTTGGAAGGGGGTAAACCATGAAACATCACGAGACTTCACAAATCAAGTCTCTGCACCCCAAAACTCGTATCCATCTTTTACTGGACATGTTCATCCATCCGTCTGTTCTTCTCAGGCTGGTCTTGTTAATCAAAATAGAAATTATTACAGGAAATGGTAGGACCACTAAGAATGGCTGGATATTCTTTATCAAGACAATCATTCCCCACTTCTTTCTCATCGCACACACAACACACATGTGTTGCAACGGCTTTGGCAGAAAAGAACAGATTTTGCAATGATTTGTCTTGTCAGCGCAGTCAGCCTGCGGTCTCATCAGCTCAGAAATATGTGGAGGACAACGCACTGGCTTGTAAACATTAGTGGGTGGGAGGTGGGGCTGGGGGGGGCACAAACAGTGGGGGTATTACAGTATTGAGACTTTAGACTGAAAGGCAGAACAAAGGAATGAGAGAAATGTGACATGTTTGTTGAATTCAATTCACATGTTACTTTATCTGTGATCTCCTTCTGTCACTTTTTGACACTTTTAACTGATTCTTCTCATTTACACCCTTTGCAATCTGTTTTTTGTCTTTTTGCCCTCTCCTCCTTTCCTTTCCCTCCTTGTTCTTCTCCCTCTCTCCCCATGACTCGCTCTGCCTTTCACCCCAACACAGAGATACATTTCTCTGAGCTTCTTTGAGCACTGCGACAAGCTTGATGGTGACAAAGCGGGACAGGGTTGTCATGTTTGCTTCTGAGACCCTGTTAGCACGCAAGACCCCCTCGGACACACACACACACACACACACACACATGCACAGACTGACAGATAGACAGTGGCAAACCATGGAAGGAAGGGTGCCTGAAAGTGAATTGAGCGCGACCTGTAATCTGACAGCATGCCTTGGTAGACAAGGGATTTCCCCTTTCAATGGATGGATGGGTGTATAATAAGAATAAGAAGTGTCACTTATCAGCAAGCGGAATTTACAAAGTGGTGCACAAGAATTTATAACAGCAAGACGAAGAAAGTATCAGGCTGAAAAGTAACACAAAGCTGCAAGGTGAGGAAAGAAACAGGACATTTTTACACAACCAATACAAAATACATATTTTAAAGGGGTGCTCCATCACTTTTATGTATACAGTTCAGTTTACTGATCACAAGTTTAAACCAGCCATGCTATCAGTTGCATTGTGGGAAAAGGAGAATGAAGCATTTTTTTTTTAACTTGAGGCAATCGCAGCTTCTTTTAAATCCCAAAGTGTGATAAAAGTGTGATAGTGCGATGATGCAGGTCCCGAGTTTTTTTTAGATATGTGTCACCCCACTCAAAACCCACACCACCCACTATGACATGACTCACTACAACCTATGAGTTATACATAACAGTTATATATATATATATATATATATATATATATATATATATATATATATATTTGTCATCATTACTGCACTAAAATGAGTTATTCTTTAATGTTGAGGTGAATTTATTGGCTTTTATTGGGTTGAGACAGAGATGTGTGTGTTTAAATGTGTGTGTTAAAACCATCTTTGTGCTGGTGAACATCTCTGTGAAAACAGTCGTTACTGTTTCTATACTTTGCGTGCACCTGGGAATGAGTATGAGTTGTCTTGCTACTGTATATTTGTATGGTGTGTGTGTGTGTGTGTGTGTGAAGGCTGAACAGCGGGCCTCACCTCCACCAACAAAAAGAATAAACATGGGTGACACAGTCAAGCTGCCGTGTAATGCAGGGGAATCTGCCAGCACACACACACACCTCTCTCCCCCCTTTTCTATCTCTGTCTCTGTCATCTCTCTCTCTCTCCTTCTCCCTCTATTTCTCTTTTATTCATTACCTGGGACGTCAACAATAACAGCCACCTCCACCTGCTTGTTGACGGTGTCAGGCGGCGACAAGAGAAGGAGGGAGAGAAGAAGAGAGGGAGCGAGAGAGAGGGGACGGCAGTCGCATGCCTGCCACGACAGGGGGAAAATTGCCACAATGACAGAGGGGGGTGATAGAGAGATGAAAGTAGAGCGAGTCAGGGGGGGGGGAGAAGGAGATGAAATGCGAGGTGAGGGAGGGAGAGAGAGAGAGATGTGGTGAGGGAGGACGACCGGGCAACATAAAGAGAGGGAGATCCAGCGGGGGGAAAGATGAAAGAAGACAGAAAACGAGAGGTAGAGAGAGAGAGAGAGTGATGGGAGAGTTCTTGCAGCTTCACACGTCTGTTTGCTCGATTCTATGAATTTTTGATGGCGAGGGTTATGGGGCTAGAGATTCCAGCTGCCTGCCATGTCAAAGCAAGGAGGAGAGAGTGGAAATGAGCAGCACAGCAAAGCGAAACAAACACACGGAGTGACAAGTGGGGAAAAAAAAGGAAGGGAAGAATGAGAGATGGAGACAAAGCAATTTAAAATATGTCGCCGTAATGAGGCGCGTATTGTGTGTGGAAAAGAGGGGGGAGACAGGTGAGGATGTGGCGGCGCTTCGGAGAAAAAGCGCGTTGTCCCGCCCTGTCAGAGAGCCAGGATGTTCTTATAGTGCTGGGGTTTAAAGTAAAGGCCTCTGCTGTGTGCGTGTGTGTGTGTGTGTCATGAACAGGAAGTAGTAGTCGGATGGTTAGGGCAGTGGAACGTTTTGTTGCTTGTCGTCTGTGAAAAGAAATGTATCAGAAGCAGGAAAAAAAACAGATGAGTTAGGTGAACAAGTACTCAGATTATTTTAGTAAAAGAAATAAAAAGAAAGTTGAGTTAAGCATAGTAATTTAGTAAATGTAGAGAAATATTAGAAACATGTACTTAGTCTAGTATCAAAAATAAAAGTACCCATCATGCAATGTGATTTAGTTTATCAATGTTAGGAGAGCAATGAATAAAGTATACCAAGTAATTCTTCATATGAAATGTAACTAAAGCTGTTTAAATTATTGTAGTGGACTAGAAAGTACAACTTTTTGTCTAGTGGAGTGGAGGTTTAAAGAAACATCACCTGTAAATCCTAAGTAGTACAACATACCTCAAAATTGTACTTTAGTACAGTAATAAAGGAAGAAATGTCATTTAGGTTTCAAAGTGCACTTTAAAAAAATATATAATTCACTGAAACAACATCAGTTGAGAAAATTACACAATTTGTTTTCTTCCAATTGATTTACTGTATCTATTATAGTTAACACATTGATGTGGCTTAAAGTTCTGACTAAAATCACCATCAAATAAAAAATCTTTCATCTTCATAAGAAAACATGTTAGCACACTGATAAAAAAAACATAACCTGACAACTACTGATAATGCTTCAACTAATATGATATTAATCATTTAAATCATAAATCACAACATGTCAGTGTAGGAGCACTTTAAACGAGGGTCGATCAGTATTTTGGAGGTGAGTAAAACTGCTCTCCCTCCCGAACCTGCTTAAATCTGCAATCGATCTTACACAATCCTGGGTTTGAGTGACAGCCAGTAGCCGCTCCCACCTCCATTCCAGATGAGGAGCAGGAACGAGGAGAGAGGGAGAGATGCTTCCTTGGGTGGGAGTTGGGAGGAATGGACGTAAGGAGGAATGGAGGGATGGGCCTAGCCTCACCATACTGATTGCTTTTTGCCTTGCTGTGTCTTCGTGCTGGAGGGTTGGGGGGGGCTTGTAGTAGTCAAGGCAAATTGATTACGCAGGAGGAGGAAGGAGAAGGTGTCGGGGTAAGAAGAGGAGGGGTGGGGGGGGTATGTAGATTACTTTGCCCCCGTGAGTCACCTGAGGTGTACAGGGCATGATAGATTTCCATTTGCTCAACTGTGTGTGATTTCCATGTCCATACATGAGAAGCTGTGGCCCATGAAGAAGCGAAGGAGCAGTCACAAGAGAGGACAGGCTGGCAGTTGTAATCAAACACACACACACACGCCCACACACACACACACACACACGCTATCAGCAGGAACAGAACAGAAATGAGAGAAGAAATAGAAATCAAATGCAAACCGCAGAAGAACAGATATTTATAGAGGAGACCCGGCTGACAAGGCACACACAAATACACACACACACACACACACACACCTTCGTTTCCATACCCACAGCTCTTTCATTCAGCAAGCGCTGGTCGTCATTAAAGGCAGATTTACTACAAATTGGACCAAATTCCCACTGTCACTTTCAATGATGGCTGCTACCATGCAGAGAGCCTGAGAGAGGGAGAGACAGTGTGTGTGTGTGTGTGTGTGTGTGTGTGTGTGTGTGTGTGCGTGCGGCATGTGAATGTGTGACATATAGAATGAGGTGAGCTTTGTGATGTGTTATGTGCTGCTCACATTCCCTTGAACATGCACACACAAAGTCTCATTAAGACATTTTGTGTGTTAAGTGTGTTAAATTTCACCCAAAATTTCACCCAATTTGGAGAATTTATTCTTTCTCTCTAGTGTATGTGTGTGTGTATGCACTCGGGTGTGAGTGTGTGTGTGTCTGTGTGTGTGTGGGGAGGGGGGTTAATGGTAAGTAACTAAATCAGCCAGCCGTGACGATAGCCACCATCCCATCTCACCCCGGGATGACGCCATTTCCTTAAATAACCGTGCGCGTGAGTGTGTGTTTGTGTGCACGTGAGGGTTTTGCAGGCTCATGCAGTATCTCAGACCCCCAGAGGGAAGGGCAGACTACTAACCTTTATTAATTATTGAAACACACACACACACACCTCGCCATATCACACGATGATAAATGTCTGACCCCCGCTTGGCTCTCATCTATTCTCTTATATTGCATTTTATTGTTTTCTATTCTATTCTATTTGAGTTTTAGAGGTTCATTGTTGACCTTGGAAGCTCTGTATCACAAGATCCACTTATTGCTTTTTCCAGAGCTTTAAGCCAAAAGTATCATACTTAGATATTTTTTCTTTTCTGTTAAGTCCTTTTACATGTTTGCTGCTGCATACTATATCTGGTAAACCCCTTTTTTACTGTTAACTGTCTTGTAAAACGGTTCTCTAACTGATTGCTATTTATTTATTATTTATTATGTCTATGTCAGAATGTCACACTACAATGATGTTAATATACACGCAACGTTTTTGTGCTCAGATTTTAATCATTGTTATTTATTACTATGCCACCAGGCCACTACTTCTATGTCAGCATCTCACTTAATTTATGTTCTTATATATCTCTACTGTCTTCTAGTCCCTGCACTTTTATGTCTATATATCTTATCGCCTATGTCTTGTCTATATCCTAAGTATATCTGCATGGTGAAAGCAAGAGACGTAATTTCAAATTCTTTGTATGGCCAGTTCATGTAAAGAAAATTGACTTGACTTATAATCTTTGAAATCTGACTGCCACTCATTTGGATTTTTTTTTCTTTCCGTCTACATTTTTATGTTTATTCCTTCATCCCCCATCTTGATATTTGAGGGAAGTTAACTCTGCATACATCCTCAATAATTTCTCTTTCAGCAATGGAATCATTTCATGAGAAGAAAACTGAAACACACTTCAAAAGGACAGAAAGAACACAGGAAGACAGAAGTAAAAATGAGGAGTAGGGAGGTGACAGCAGACAAGAGAAGAAGAGGAATGAGGAGGAGGTGGACGGACAGAAGGAGGGGTGAGGGAGGTGTAAACGGGGCTAAATGAAGTGTGATTTCCACGTTGGGGTGACGCTATCTGCCGCCCCGTTCCTCCGGGTTAATGGGGACTATCATAAAGCCGGGCCGCTCAGGTGCACGCCAGGTCACACGCCAGGCACGCTCGCCTGTACACAAACACACACACACACGTATACACGCGCAGCCTGCCGTGTGGTCAAGGTGAAATATGGATCCTAATGGTTGTGTCCCATCGTTAAAAGGGCTTGGGGTTGATTTATCCGCCGTAAAACAGCCAGCGTGACTGTCACGAGGAGAAGGGGGGGGGGGCGGTGAACTTGAGGTCACAAGTTTGAATTCTAATCCCCATAGGAAACACTTAGCGTTACATCGACGGCATGCCGCTGCCTTTTATGCAGATTTATGGCACCGAAATCTTTGCTTCTAAAGAACAACAGTAGAATGCCACCTCACTCCAGAAAACTAATGAAGACAAATGTGAAGTTGATGTATCAAACTTATATTTTTGGAACATTGGCATATTTATTTGTTTTAAAAGACTGGACACGAGAAAAGAAAGCTAACTTTTGTTTTTTTGTGTGTGCATGTGCGTGTGTGTGTGTGTGTTAAAAGTTTTACTAAGCTAACAAAGCCATTACCAGTAGAATCGGCTCCTTTTAGACATACACAGTATGGACAATCGATTCAATTTCAATTTCAATTTGATTCTAGACAAATTATGGTTAACAATCATGCATTTGTGTGTTTGTATGGAAAAAACAAAGCAACATATGGTGCGTGTTCGAGGCCTGACAATTACCTGAGGCATATGGTGGCTAGCCTGTCTATCTCCGTCTCCATGTGTTCCTGAAGCTCCCCGGGCCTGAGCAGCACCTGGCAGATGGGACAAACCGGGGCCTGGCTGTCGTACAGAGACATCTTCTTTTTACCTGCGGACGGGGGTCACACAAAGAGACAAATAAATTTAGCGTATTTTTATAGATCGGGAACACAAGCTGGAGGAGCTTTCTAAATGGCAACGCTCTAGCTCTGAGATCAGCACTCATTAGCACAGAGGCGTACAGTGTGTGTCAAATGTGGCAAATCAGGTGCTCAACTGTGTTTGAGATTTCAGTAATGCCTTTACAATCAACACATACATCGAGCGCACATGCATTATAACACATATTGCATTACACACACAAAAAGGGGAATAGAGTGTTGTACAGTCTCCATTGTGTAGTGTTCCTCTCAGGTCAAAGCAGAGAGGAGGAGGGGGGGGTTTAAAGAAGTGTCAGCTATGGATGAGATAATGCTGTATAGAGTCTGCCAACACTACCTCACTTCATTGTCCTTGATCAGCAGGGCACAGGGTGGGGCCCACCTGTGTGTGTGTGTGTGTGTGTGTGTGGACTTCCCGGTGGTATGTATGTACTGTGTTTGTCTTGGACGGTGTGCATGTTGTGGTTGTGTTGGAGGGGTGACTGTGGGTAGTAGTATACATCCTACCTTTTCAAGTTTACCTTTGAGTTCTGCCCGGGCTAAAAATATCGCCTATTGAAAGTGTCGCCGCTTAATGTCGGAGGACACTTCCTTCATTTCCTGTATTTAGCCAATCAAATGGGCTTTTTTTAGTCCGAGAACAATATGCTTCGCCTCGGCCAGGATATCCTGTTAAGACTGCTTGTCACCACGGCAACAAGGGGGACCAGGTAGGGGGACTCCCTCATCTGTCTTGTCTTTGGGGTTTTTTCACACACACACACACACACACACACGCACGCACACACGCGCACACACACACACACACACACACACACACATATACATACAAATGCACATGCAGCCCTCCAGGGACACGTATCCTTGCTCACATATTGGTCTGTCAGAACAGTTTCCTGCAAGAGGACTCATCAAGAGACAACTAGCGGAGAACACAAACACACACCTACACGCCTACACACACACACACACACACACACACACACACACATACATCGTCCCCTCCCTCCCTCCGTGTCTCAGAGCGTGTGTGTGCATACCGGCCTCCCATTCTCTCCCGCGCCGCTACTTAACAGAGCCCACAGCACTGGACACGTTAAGTGACTTTGAAAAATAGGTTAAAAATTGATTACACTCTCTATCTCTCCCTCCTCTCCCCTTTCCTCGTCCTCCTCTCTCGCTCTCACCCCTTAATTTTTTTTCTTCTTCTTCCACACCTATCCCTCTCTGGTGCGCTCTTTCTCTCCAGCCTCATCCATTTCTAATTTTCTGCTCCCTGCCATCCATTTATTTCTCCACCTTCTTTCTTCTATCTCCCATCTCCCGTTTCATTATTTCATCACTCGCCTCCTTCTTTCTTTCCTGGTCCGTTTTTTTCCCCCTTTCACTCTCCTCCTCTCCTCCCTCTTCCCCTGCTCTTATTGTCTCCTCCGCATGCTACCTTTCGTATATTTCCCTTTCTCTCCTTGTTTCGCCATCTCTTTTTCTCTACCGCACCGCACTCTACCCCCCCCCAGCACCACCACCTCCCTCCATGCCCCTTTATTGCTTTGACAAGATAATTTGAGTCATGCTGAAGCTGTCGCTATCTGCCACAGCAAACAAAGAAAGATCCAATCCCCGTCTGCAGCTGATGGGGCTCTTTCTATTTCAGAGGCAAACACACACCTGGAGGACATGGACACACACACACGCAACAACCAGCACGCACTCGCATATTCCGATGCCTGATTATTTTTTGGCTTTTGTAATGTCAGAAAATGCATTGTGTTGTGTGCGTTTACATTTCAATACGAGGCGATTTCGCTTTCTTGCCGATTACATGGCCGACTTTTCTTTTATGGGTGTGACTCATGTTTGTGCTGGCAATGGACTGATGACAGGGGAATATAAGTGCATGGGTGTGACAAGAGAATGGCAACAATCAACAACAGGAAAAGTGGGGGAGTTTGTGCTCTGTGAATTGATTTGAAGCCCGCCGTCCGTCGGGCCAAAGAACCCAACCCGGTTAGCCGCAAAACACACACAAATTACACTTGGCCTGATGTGATGGAACAAAAAAAAAATCGGAACAATCAACAGTTAGTGAGAGAATAGAATGGCATACTGGAGAATCCAACTCCATCGGCCAATAGAGGGACACAGCTGGTTTTTAAAATATAATAGAAGTAAACATATCAAAAGCTTATTTTAGAGTTTGGTTTCAGGTCACCAACTCATACTTTCTGTTTGTTTTCAATCAATGTCACCAAAGTCCTTTACAATCTCGGTGTTTCCTCCCTATACTTATGGTTCGAAATGTAGCAGAATCAAAAACTTGTGCCAAAACTTTTCACCCGTTATCAGTTTTTCTTTCAAATCCGTGTTTCTTTG
>JAYKQN010000014.1:7507500-7542500 GCA_036785175.1 Eupleurogrammus muticus
CATAAACACACACACACACACACACACACACACACACACAATAAAAACCAGGTGTTTTATAATTAATAATTAGCATTTAAATTATTACCCAAAAAGAGAAAAAAGACAAAGGAGAGATGTTTTTGCTCTCATTGACCTTTGCCCTCTCCTTCTCTCTCTCTTTCCGCTGACAGCCTCTTTTTCCTTTTTCCCTTCTCTGTTCAGCTGTGAACATGGGGAAGATGTGGGCTACCTAACGGAGAGGTGTGGGCGTGAGGCCTGTCGGCGCTCGTGCTCATTTCCATCCCAAAGGGCCCCTTCGCCGGCAGGAAGCTGCAGTGTCAGTGGGCAAACGAGGACATCAGCAGGTTGGAAAGAGATGCCCCGACTCAGCCCGAATCAACACCCACACTCACGCATGCACACACTCGCACTTATTTGTAAGTGTGTGAGTGTGTTAAACATCCACATGCACAGCAAGGCACATCTTAAACACATACACACAATGGGGCTGCACAATTTCAAAAAGGACATTTTAAATGCGATCTGGCAGATATTGTGATTTTGATTTCCTTTTCTTTTTTTCTTCGTTCTTTCAATGACATTTACAAGCATCACAGTAACCTACATCATGCCATTAAAACAAGAAATGCCATAACTCCTAATGCATGAGTGAAAATATACAAAAAGCATGCTCTAGTGTCAGAGGCAAGATGAGAAACTCAAAAAAATGTTAAATACAGTTTCAAAAAGCATTTATCAGGTCTCTCCAAATGTACATTTTATGTTCATGTTGCTTTCTTGTCATTTTATGGTGCATTTGTATGATTTTATTTTGAAAAATAATGATTTTGTGATTTTAAAACAAAATGTCAAACAGTAACCAAATAGAATGGTACCTTTTAAATATTGAATCCATCTAGACTATAAAACTAGTTAATACATTTGTTTGTTTTTAGGGGTTACACCGCATGCAATTTTTTACATTGGACTGAAGAAGGCTTTACTTTGTTCATTTGAGTTAGAGCAAAGACATCTTTAAGTGTAAAGAAGTACAAGGTCAGGTAGGTGTCATACACAGGTAAAATAGTTAAAGAAAACAAAACCTGGGTTAGGAAAACAGCAAAAAAAAATCGTAGTTTTGACGATCTCAATATCACTTTGCCTGAAATACCGACAGAAAGACACAGAACTAGGGACGCCTTACACAGCTTTTTCCTGCTAGTCATCCCCATCTTTCTTCCTTTCTATCTTCTTTTATCTCACTCCCCCCTCTCCTCTGATTCCATTCTCTTCCTAACCCCCCTCTCTTTTCTCTCTCCCTCCCTCTCATTATCTGTCTCTCCCTGCTGCTTTCATATGGTCTAGCGGCTGAATTAATTACCAAAGCCAATTAACGGTAGATTGGCTGATGTTTTAACTAATTAGCTTTAATGAGGGTGCCGTGGCTGCCTGCGCCGTGTTAATTGAATCCTAACAGCAGAGGAGGCTGCCTGTGGAGACGGAATGAAAGGGGTGGATGGATGGATGCAGGAGTGCGTGCGCGCTTACACACACATGCGCGCACGCGTTGTTATTGATGATATTCAGAGCGCATCGCGGGAACACCCACCCTGTTGTTGCTCCTGCTTGATTATTAACATCACTGGCCTTTTGTACGAGACACAGTACGTCTCAAACACACGCAGAAATAACTACTGCTATAAAAAGAAGGGATACGATTATGTTATGTCACTGTGTGCGTTCCTATCATTTGCCGGGCAAACGTAACTAAGTTTCATCAGACGGCCTCATATCTGCATCGTGGTTAAAGTTTTTGCCGTGCGGGGGTGGCGTTTGTTATTGCAATATGTGCCTGGCAAAGAGGGAAGGCAGATTAATATCTTAGATCAATGTCATCCCGTCCTTCCAGTGCTGGATTAACTACCGCACACAGCCGAACTTCATTTTTGCCCCCGCCTCGTGACGGCGGGATCATCGGGGATGAGACGTGAAAGCGTAGGCATACATAAACCCGCGTGGATAAAAATCGCACGATAAAAGCGTTTCGGCTGCGAATTATCCGCTGCGTCCTGTCTATCGAGGAGCCAGAGGTCTTTGGCTACACAGCAGAGAGCTGATATTCTTCCTCTGGTGATGAAGGGATTGTGCCAACTGTGTTTTTTTTGGGTGACGTGGACAGTGAGTCGCATTTTTCTTTTGTGCTGTGAACAATATAAAGATTTAGGAGAATTAATGTTCTGTGACATCCCTGAAATAAACTGAAAATTCTGGTGGCCTGCTAATTCAATTTCAAAAGATGGAAAAAAAAAATCAAGATTCACTGAATGGATCAGGCATTTATTTGAGACCAGGCAGGAATTTGGGACTTTCTGACAAAAAATCTTTCTTAGCAATATAATTTATAGATTACTATCAACATTTGCACCTAGTTATTTTAAACGCAACTAATATGTGTCAGTTTATATTGGACAGCTCTACAAACTCTCTCTTTAGAATGTTCAGACGGATGCTTTAGCTGCTTTCTTTTCCCTAAATGTCCTTTCTTTCTTTGATTGATTAACAACAAAGGCCTATATGCTATATACTCCAGCCCTGGCTAGTTCTGCATTCACGGCGTCTCGCGAGCCTGACACAAAAAATAACATCTCATTCATTCACATCATTTGTAAAAGGCGCGAATACTGTCATTCGACACCCATGAATCCTGCAGCAAAACTGCTGCACTGATGTGAAACTGGAGTGAATGTTGTCATTAGCCTTTAAATGCTGAGAGTAATGTCGTGGCCTCAAACCACACTGCATTCTTTGGGTAACAAAAGAAACGTAATACTACGTGGTTTCTAGTGCTGTTTACAAATGACCCTTATTGAAAGAGATATAGCTGTTCTAGTAAGAGACTGCAAATGATTGTGCATATATATATATATATATATATATCGTGCCTGTCCCCCATCTTGCTTATCTACAGACATGAATAGCGGCAGATTGTCTGAGGTGGCTATAAAAATCTGCATGGCCGTGTAAAAGGCTTAATGATTTTAAAGTTACAAGAGAAAAGAGCCTGCAGTTTGTCTCATCCATCAAGTCTAGCACCGTCGCCGTCGCCAAATGGCCCTGCCACCACCTAACCTGGCGCTTAGCAATGCGGGGCCAAATACGCCGTCCCCTCCCCGGCTCTCGCCCTCTCTCACACACATTTTGTCTTCGCTCTGCTAATTTTTTTCTCTCCCCCCCACCCTTCGCTCGTTCCTCCTGCGTCCCCTTCCAGTTTTCAGCTTCTCCGCCAGCTTTTCTGTTCTGTTCAGATTCACTCGCTCGACCTCTACAGGTAATCTGCATTTGAAACTATACATCAACAAAATAATTATGCAATGGAACGTGATGGATGAAACAAAATTGATTTATTTGAGGCTCCAAAGCAGAGTACAGGAAATCAAGCAAAGCTCTTTAGAGCCATTGGTAGATTGTAAGAGACACAGAGAGAGAGAGTGTTATATCATCTTTAAGCTCTCTATAAGGCCTGTTGGCACCTCCTTAACAACTTCCCACTACACACACACACACACACTGTGCAAGTATAGCCTCCTCTTATATTTGTTAACCCTTTGGCCTATTGTTGCATACTATAATCAATATATGTAGCAGTTTTTCTCTTACACACTCAAATATCAGTTACCAAATGCATAATAAAGACACATATGTGTGGAATATGTGAATCTGCTCTTTGAGTTGAAATCAAAGAAATCATATTTGATATCAGTGTACAGTCACTCTCCCCATCTGCTGCATGTTTTGAGGTTTCTTATCAGTGCTGAGGTTCCCTCGTGAGGAAAACACACAGATCCATACGGACGCGGCCAACGTGCACGTGTATCCGTCAAGAGATGTGGTCATACAGGCTTCTGCTCATCTGACGACGGAGGAACTGACAGATTGAAAGATTGAAAAATTGCGGAACAGACTTGTGCCTTCTCCTTCTTCTTCTTCTTCTTACCTTTAATTGTCTTTTTTTTCACTTAAAAAGCCAGTTAATGTTCATGTTTAAGGAGTTGACAGCTGCCATTCTTTTGAAATGTAATATCTTTGTGATTTAAAGCTAAACACAAGCATTTAACACAGCATGTGCTGCATGCGTTCATACTATCAGTGTCAATAATTGAAATGTTCCCTTTTTATTTTTTTCACTTGCAGGCTGCATATGACGAAACGCGGATTAATGGATCGCGATAACGTCTAGATTCACGGCTCCTATTAGCGGCGCTGATGTCACTCAGGCACAGATGCCACACAATGGCCGAATGCAAATCAGATAAATAGATGAAATTGAACAGTCATTCAAACGGCCCCATTCTACTGTGAAACCTCGTGAGCCTTTTGTATGGCGCGTGCTATTGTAGCTGCCTGTGTTTATGTGTGAGTGTTGGCTTGTCAGCGATGGAGAAGAACCTATTTCCTCCTGCTGAATCCCTGGCTCTAAATGATGGATTGATATCTCTCTCGCTGTGGATTATATGCGCATATGTGTGTGTGTGTGTGTGTGTGTCAGTAGCCCTCTCAGCCTCTCGCTGCCTCTCCTCTCAGGCCCTTATCACCTCTTGTCACAAACAGAGGATAGGGGATAATCCTTCATACAAGGGGAGCAGTCTGGCCTTCCATCTATCTCGCGGCCTGTCTAGCTGTCTGCTATATTACCCCTCTCGCCGGCGGTGTCACCCGAATAGAAATCAAACGGACACAAAGCAAACTTCCTGCATCACAGTAATCTCTGTTGGCTCCATTTAGATGGCAAGGTTGATGAGAACAGAAACTTTCCTTTTTTTGTCTAGAGTAGAAAGTTGCCGTACAGAAAGGGGTAAACATTTCACTTGAAGTCCGCTGATGGGAACTCTGTGTTTTCCTTGGGTGTCACTGGTTCTGGCTGGAATAATAAAGCGCCCACACGGGACCCTTCGGAAAATGACTGCAACCCCGGATAATGAAAACTTTCCTAAGTCCCTCGGTCAGGCCCACGCCTCGGGCGTCTGTGTTGTGGTCTGGGCGCTCGCCATGCCCTCATGGCGGCGGGCGCTGCGGGTCACCCCCAGAGTTCCAGGAATTCGAAAGTCCGCCTGGCAGCGAAAAAACACCAGAACCAGACTACAAGTTTTCTCATGCGGAGGGAGCCCTTGTGAAAACATGACTTTCACATTGTTTTATAAGCATAACAAACAATCACTCATACGCAGCTATATCATTTATATGAGCTGCATATGAGAGTTTTAAAGCGCAATAAAAATAAAATTTCATGTACGTGAACATTCAAACAAATTGTTACCCGCACTCACTTGTAAGAATCCTGTCTAGATTCCATTTGCTCCAAATGAAAAATATATGTTAGTGAATTATTGTGGCTTAGCTTGAAAATATGAAACACAGGATATATATATATATATTTTTATATATATATATATATATATATATATATATATATATATATATATATATATATATATATATATATATATATATATATATACATATATATATATATATATAGATGATGAGTATCTGCTGAAGTGGGGTATTGCACAGGTCACACCTGGGGCTATTATGTGTGTGTGCATGTGTGTGTGTGTGTGATTGCATCACTGCAATTGGACATCATTGTGATCTTTATCAATCCACCTTACAGGACTCTACCTATCATCTCTTCCTGCAGCCCTTCCTTCTCATTTCCTGTCTTCTCCTTTCCTTCCCACGTTTGTCACCCCAACACACACACACATACACACACACACACACACACACACACACACACACACACATACACTTCTTCTGCATGGTAATATCACAGTGTCCAATAGAGGGGGATGTTTCACTACACTTTGCTCTAGTGAGGCCTTCTGTTTTTTTTTTTTTTTTTTTTTCTCTCTGCTCTGAAAAAAGTAACATTCCATAAAAGGTCCATCACATTCACTCTTAAAATGATATCATCCATAAACCCACAAGTGAAATAATTGAGCCAAATACATGAAATATTTGCCACCCCTTCCAAAAGAGTTTTTCTCTCCTTTATATTTTTTCTTCATTTTTTTTTATTTCGTTCCAGAAAACAACACAAGGTTGAAGAACACATCAGGCAGCAGCGGTCCACCATAAATCTTTACAAATGACATCTGATTACATCACATGTAGATATCTTTACAATATGTCTGTCACATGTCTTTCATATCTGCTCCTCGGCCCCAGAAAACCACACATTTACAAAACAGCAGCTTTTCAGGAGCAAGGAGAATCACCATAAGAACACACTTTTTTAGATAATCCACTGTTTTATTAACATGAGGGCAGCCTCTATTTTTTTGTATACTCTCAGGTACCCTCACACTCCGTATAGAGACCATTCAACTCCCAACACACGCATGCATGTACACAGGGTTGAGGGGGACAGGTCTGCAGCTCAGATCAATAGAAAATTAAAGAGACCGAAATGGTTTCTGCTCACATATTAACCTCCCGTCTCTTTTCTCCTTGCCTTTCTTTTCCATCTTTCCTGTCATCTCCCTTTCTCTCTGTTCCTCGCCTAATAGCCACAGACGACCACACGGTTTCAGACAACTTGAGTGTGGGTGAGAGAAAGAGAGAGAGAGCGAGAGAGAAGGAGAGAGAGGAAAAATAGAGGATATGTGTTTTTCTGAGTTTGAGCTTTAAAAAATGGTGCAAGAGAAAAGAAGGGTTAGATGAAGGGGTGGTTGGAGGGACAGGGGCAGTAATAGCACAGAGACGACAGGGGCTTCCGATACTCTCTCTCTGGACACACACACACGCACACACACCGTCTGGGGACTCAAATCTCAGAGCAATTTTCAGGCCGGATGATTGGCAGCTTGATGCGTATTCTTCCCCTACAAGACCGGCTGATAACTCCAGCTATCCCATTCCACCCGCTCTTCTCCCTTATTCTCCCACCTTCACCATCTCCCCTTTTTTTAGTTGCCGTGACTCTCTCAACACCCCCCATGCCCCCCGACCCCCTCCTCTCTCATCCCTCTTTCTATCCCTCTCTCTGGGCCTGTTGTGGGGCTATTACAATGACAGAGGCGATAAGGGACATTTATCACATGTGCGGCGGGGTGAGAGAGAGAGAGAGAGCCCTCAACAGGTCTAGGGGGAGGAACACACACACACACACACACACACACACACACTAAATACAGCACTGACAAAACACAGAAACGCATACACACACACACTGCATGCACACCAATGTGCAAGCAGCCATGCACATTGATGCACACACACGCATAAACACAGACAAATAAATAAACAGTTAGAGGCTGCACACACTTGCTCTCTCTCTTTTTCCCTCTCACACACACACATACACACACGCACACATGCCAAGTGTAACGGTGGATCATCCTCGTTTTCCCCATTTCGTATTTTGCAGTTGACTGAGGCCAATTCCCCATAATTCAATACAGTTGAAAAATGAAACCCTGGTAAATCGCTACAGCGATTTTACAGATCCCCGCTTATCCTCATAATTCATTATTTCCAAACTGTAACAACATTACATTTCATTTGTAATGCTCCGCCTGCCTCAGCCATTTGCCAATTGTTATATCTTATTGTTTTCCCTCTCTCCGAGGGGGGAGGAAAGTGAGTTATTGGGGGAGAGATGCTGGCTGGCTGGCTGGCTGGGTTGGCTGCCTCTCTCACCTGCCTGTGTCTGCTCATGGCCCTGGATCTGCCTCGCTGACCCGAGCGGCCGTACCAACGCACGCACAACGCGGCCGTTGTCCCCTTTGTGGTCAGCTGATAACGGAGCTATTGTCGCGCGGCGTTATAGACACGCTGACACAGGCTGACTGGCCCTTTGTGCTCCCCCAGCGTCGTGGTACAGTCTGATCCACATCTGGACCGGTGCAGGCCAGAGACGGGGACAGGGATGGGGTGAGGGAGAGGAGGAGTGAGGGGAGGAAATAGGCGGCGGATGGAGGTAAGAGTGGAAAGTGGAAAACAAGAAGCCACACAGAAGCCACTTGTGTTGTGTGCAAAAATATCCAAAATATGAAACGTGACGTTTAAAACGATGAGCAGTTGTTTATCCCTCTTTGAAATTGCCCATCCTCCAATTTTGGAGTGAAAGAGAAGGGAAATAATGCCTCTCTGTGTCCAGATAATGCAATAATGGTATCTCATGCGATTACGCTGCAAAGAAAGCTTTTTGATTTTTTAAACTATTTAAAGTTAAAGCAGTTTTGCTGTGGGTGGGCGGGTGGGTGGAGGGTTGGGGTAGGGTGGGGGACGACACACGACACACAATCAGAAGCGGGATACGCATTCTGCAATTTCGGAGCATTATACGGCGACCCATAAGCTTTTGTCGATACGCTGGAGAAATATCCTTTCATGCCAGGTGCTGCGAGACGAAGGGCGTTTGCAATATTTACAGCTTCAAAAAGAGATTCTTCAACTGGGAAAAAAATCACTTAGATCAAATACTGGAATAGCCATTAATCTGAGAGCTAAAAACATGCTTTGATGTGTCTCTCTCTCTCTCTCTCCTTCGCACACACACACACACACACACACACACTCCCCGCTATCTCCCATTTATCACGGCCGTGGCTGCTCCCCGGCCCTGCCCATGTTACTGTACCCTGTCACACTGCTGGCTAAACAAACTGCTCCTTGATGTATGAGGACCTGCACCGGCCATAAACTTATTCACTTTTAACTAGCAGGCTACCGGCTTGGCCGACCAGACATCACTTTCAGTGTGTCTGCGTGCGTGCGTGTGTGTGTATGAAAACTGCCTGTGAGAAATTAACCCCCTGGGTACCGCTTCATAATTCACTCCTCTCCTTCTACGCCGCCCCCCCCCTTCCCTCCCCCCCTCCCTATCCATCTATCTTTATTCCTCAGCCGAGGCATTAGTCCTGTATCTATTACCCATTAGAATGTGTATGTGTCTTTGACAATAGAGGAAATGGCTCGCGATAGAGGAGGGGAGGGAGGGGAAAAAAAGAGAAATCGCAGGTCTTATGTGCTGGACAGCATGTAAGTGGTTTCCTGTTAGAGAAAGTGTGGACATCCGTCTCGAGGACGTCTCCTCTCCTCTTCTCTGGAAGCGGCCCCTTCTCTTTTTTAATTGAGTACATCCTGATAATCTGCGAGAGTGTAAAGCCATATAAAGCCATATAACCAACCATCAGGCCATGGTTGACGCCACCTCACCTCACGCCCCCCCTGTTCTCCCAGACTGCTTTGCTGTTTTATTAACTATTTGTATTTATTGTCTCCAGTCAGTCTGGAGTCTATCGGATGACGCTCTAATCTGGCAGAACGCGATTGGTGATTAAATGATAGCTGCAGCGTTATCAATATTATTAACTGCTTTCCATGAACGCACCATACACACACACCCTGGCACGAATATGCAAACAAGCCACACACACACACGTCTCCCACTGACAGAAGCACGCAACACTTATGTACACAGCTACTAAAGGTTAATCATGTGTTTTTTCCGTTTTTTCTCCAGCATTTTATGACTGCAGTAAGTAGTTTTAGCTGCCCCCCCCCCTTCTTATCAAGCAATAAATTCATTAGTGGCTAACACACCTCACTGGGGCAGCTCATTTAGTTCTGACAAACAAGATTAGAGGACAGAAGGGGCAAGAGGGTGGCTGTGGTCAGCGAGATCTGAGTTCATACCAGACGCAGACGGTGAGACGGGAGGGCGCGGAACCGTCAGAGTATCACAGAGGCAGCAGAGATAGAGAGAGTCGGCCGTGTGACTTCACTCACGTGGGATTAAATATGTATTCGCGGAGGGTAAAAAAAATGTCAGGAGTGGACAAACCGGATGATTTCATTTAAGTGTAATAGCCCTTGCACACACACACAATTTCCTTTAAACACACTAACCCAAATACAGCTCCAGTACGGCTGCTCTCGTTGAGTTAAATTGGCAAATATCACCTGCTGTGTACAGAGGGAGACAGGCTCCCCTACCTCCCGACAACAAACACACGCACACACACACACACACACACACACACAAGACGACCCCCCTTCTCTCAGATGAAAAGGATGCCAGCTCGAGAAACGTGGGTTGAGGAATCCAGAATTCAATCAATCAATTTACAGCCGTCATTAGGGCCTATCGTGTGCACAGGATGTGACAGGCCTAGGTTCCTGTTGGCGTCTGCTGTTGGTTAGTGTGCACAGACTCATACACTCACACACACACACACATAAATATACAGTAAAGACATAAAGTCTCTCCCATGTATGCATTAAGTCGGTTTAAGCACAAGCTCGTAGACGCACACACACACACACACACCTCAGGCACAGCACTTTGCACTGCCACAGCGTTGGGACTTTCAACTGTGTCCTATTTCCATTACAGAGCATGTGAGCGGGGAGACAGAGGGTAATAGGCTGATCTGAGCCGTGCTCACTTTCATACACAAATCAGACGATATCAGAGGGATCACTGGATGAGGTGTAGCCCTGAGCACATTGGAAGGTCTTTTATTCAGTAAACGCTGTCTCGACGTGTGGTAATAATAGCTACAAGGGTTATGGATATTTACACACAGGGCACAGAGTTTAATGTCATTCACTTTTGTTGCTCAGTTTAGTCATGATTTTTTTTTTTCAGATCTTGATCTTTAGAATGTATTTTTTTCCACCCAAGATGTGATACTGTATTTTGTCCGACACACCACTTCTTATTCCATTCATATGTGCAGAATAATACTAATAGCTGTCATGTGTGTGCGTTTAAATCCTAATTTTATGGACTTCATTATCTCTACTCTTGAGGAAGTATGGTCATATTAAGGCCTGCATGGGGATCCAGCTCAAACAAACAAAATCATAGTCATGGAGTCATAAAAAATAATTTATATTACAGTACGGATGCTTGTTATCCACAGCCTGATTACTGCACCAAATACATTAAAACATACCTGTCATATAATAGGAAATTATTTAGGAGTGTAATAAGCGTGCTTGTTACTCAAAGATGCCTATTTATGGGAACCATCAGGGGCTTGTCATGTATTCAGCGAGCAGTGGAGCCTTGTTTAGATCCAGTGTGGTGATCCAGGATAAACACGCAACAGCGGGCTTATTTGCAAACTAGATGAGCGCCGGATCCTTTAGGATCAAGTGCTCTTGCTGTTTGGAGGAGGAACGTCATCAGCATAAAACCACCTTTAAGCTCTCAATCAGACACACAAACACACACATGTGCAGGCAGCGAATCGTCACCTGCGCTCAAATCCTTTATGCCTTTAAAAAGCATGCATTTATTATAATTATTTTTTTTATGACCCCTTTTTTGTAGGAAAAGAAAAGATATAAAGACAAAAACTCTGTTGAGATTGGTGCGACAGGAGTGATTTATTTTGGTGTAAGAAAAAAAAAAGGAATTATGTCTCGGTTTTGTAATAGAAGGAAGAGGTTAACATTTGCTGCTGACAATTCATGCTACACTATAGCTGCAGCCTTTCCGTTAGTCCTGAAACCACAAACCTACACACACACACACACTCACACACACAAACACACACACACCATACAAGCCTTTTCCTCTACTGCAACGGCTTGGCAGGTGCCGGTCCTGTAACAGTGTGTAGTTACAGGAAGTGAGTACGACAGAGAGAAACGGGCGGATTAGCTAACATTGTGGTGCGGGGAGGAAGGAAAGGAGATTGGATGATAGACGAGACAGAAAAAGTGTGAAGTTTTGTGTGCGCGCGTGTGTGTGACTGTAAATCAGGCCTACATAACATGAACCACAGGCCCACAGAGTCGTGTTACGCTGTTCTTACTGGAAGTACACACCGCAACCACACACACACACACACACACACACACACACACACAACACACACACACACACACACACACACACACACACACTCTCAGAAAACAGGTAATAATGAATTATTATGTATTTTAAGGTGAAAAAGGCTGGGAAATGTGTGTAGAATTTAAAAGTCTATTTTATCCTATACTGCTAGATGTGCGTACATTCCTCATTGGCGCAATATAGCCCTCATTGCACTCATACTACTTCAATACTGGCCAGATGGCATTCATTAGCACACATTTCACACACACACACACACACACACAGACACACACACACACACACACACACACACACACACACACACACACAGCGTCTTCTGCTCTATTATTCCTATGTCAGTAAACCTAGGCCGGTATAAATCCAAGCCTTTTAGCCGTCTTCCACTCACTATAATATGGCCATCATCGTTGCGCACATGCACACACACACACACACACACACACACACTGACACACCCACGCAGCACACATCGAGGTGTCTTCTCTATAATAAGGCCATCACCATTAAAGCTGTCAGGGCCGAAGTGTTGAGTATTACTGCCGAGAAATTACACCTCACTCACCCTGCATGACACGGTGTGACCTGCAAACACACACAGCTCTCCATCTGTCCTCACATCACAGTTCCCACGACGCTATATGCATGTGATGTTGGTTGTGTGCATATCTGCGTGCATCTGTGTCTTTCTTTTTTTTTTCCTGCCTCAGCCTTGCAACTGGAGAGCGCAGCTTTCTTCCCCCCTCTCCCCACCATGTGTCAGGAGATCGTATAATTTTCAACTAGGACCTCGCAAGCCGCCGCTGCTTGACAGGCATGCATATTCTATTTTTCCACGGAAATATATAGGCCGAAATATCGGGGTGTGGGAGGTGGATCCGTTTGAAGACCTTAAGACACCGTTGTCAGAAAAACGGTAATTTGAAGCAGAAAAGGACGGAGGACGGCAGGGCCGCCACGCCCACCGCCTGCTGGTGAAATAAGAGCACAGAGAGGACAGGGACAGGAGAGGCGGTAGGACAGTGGAGGGAGGGAAGGCGAGGGCAGAAAGGATGAGCAGATTGCAGGATTCACTGATGTCGTTTCCTGTAAAGGCTTCTATGTTTTTCCTGTATCAATTCATCATAAAAGTGCAATAACTTGGCATTTTTTTTAAAAATGCTTTTGGTAATGTGTCAAGAATAAATTATTTCCCATTAGCAAAGTTATTTGTAGTGTAAAACTAGCTCTTTCGCCAGACTTCTTCTTCTTCTTCTCTCTTTTTCCCTCAGCAATCACCCTCAATCAGTTGGCTCTATCTAACCTTTCTTCTGAGTCCCCTTCTCTCACACCAACTACCTTCATGTCCTCGTCACTACATCCGTAAACCTGCTCTATGGTGTTCCCCTCGGCCTCGTGCCTGGCATTTCAAAACTAGGAATCTGAATATTTTACCATTTTGCAATTGATTGAAGACATTTAGTTCTTTAACATCAAATTCCTTGTTTTGCAGAATATGAGAATAAATACAAACGCACATCTGACAGTCCCTCTGATTGGACCTTAGCCAGTTGTAAAATGCGGCTGTTGTCAGCAGGATGAAAGGTCACTACCCTCCACCTCGTTCCCGCTATCTTAAGCCGAGCCCGGCAAAAAGCTACGAGTGATAGCGCGATAATAGTACTGCAACGTTCTTCACTCTGAAAAAGTGGTTTCAGAATGAGTGGTTCTCATTCACGGCACCGCTTCTATTGATCTGGCCCCCGCCGTGTCTGCTGAAATGAATCTGCCAGCCCCGCCCAACTGATTTGGATATTGAACTACAATCACAATGTGTATGGAATCAACGTGAGTAACAGGTGTAAATGCAGAGTCATTCTTATCCAATCCTTTTGGATTTCTTTAGCATTTCTTTCTCAATTCTTTCGAGTGATGTAAGGCATAGAGAAGGAGAGGATGGATGCCGTCAGATAGCACATCCAGTAAATTATCCTATAGTGTCAGGAGAAATGATCTTTTATTGATCTAGAAATGCTGCATAAAGAACCTTCAACAAGGGAAACATTTCATTACACAGCGAATAATCTGAGTCTAAGGGCTAAATGGACAACTCTAACGGCCCACTTTTATTACCGCGTTTATTTCAACCAATTAAACATGAATCGGTAATTAACAATAACGCGCTGTCCTGACATCCACCAATTGGCATCTTTTCGAGGGTAAATGTTACAAAATGGTGCATAAGTATCAGTTTGGCAGAAGTTGGCTGGCAGATTTCTAAAACCATCAAACAAAAATAGACACACACACACACACACACACAATGTGCCTGCAGTGAGTGCTGACGCATTTATCACATTAGTATAAGTCCTTCTCTCTGTCGCCACAATCCTCACAGCTGGTGTTGACATCCAGACCCCTGCAGCACCCCCGAGGTCTTGTGTGTGTGTGTGTGTGTGTGTGTGTGTGTGTGTGTGTGTGTGTGTGTGTGTGTGTGTGTGTGTGTGTGTGTGTGTGTGTGTGTCTTTCTGTATGAGGGAAATCTTGTTTCCTATTCCCTACAGTGATAATTTTCTCCGCGTTAACAGAACCTCTTCTCAACAAAACACGGGAACGTTATATGACAGGAATGGGAGCAACACAAATTGAATGTAGGAGGAGGAGGAGGGGGGGAAATAAGTGAAAAAGAAAAAAAAGAGGGAGGATTAGGCTATGAGGAAGGAGAGGAGGGGGAGCGAGCGACAGGAGGGAGACAAAGATTGGTGATGCCAGTTTCCATATGACAAGTGGCGACGTTATGAAGATGGACGGCCGGCCGAGACGGAGCGCCTGACCTTTCCCAAAATGCCACATGTCACCGTGCTTTTATGTCACTCCCCGCAAAACAATATGTCAGGGGCATAAAAAATCATTACGCCCTCTCTGAATTATGCTGTTATGGCATACCGCAAAAAAATAATCATTAAGATGACATTATTCCACACTTAACTAGGAGGACGACCGGGACGGAGAAAGGGGGGGTGGGGGCGAGGGGAGCAATTTATGATTTGTCGTGATTTCACGAGTAATGTAGCCGCAGTGAACCATTGTCTTTTTAGATGTGTCGTTATGACTTTTATGCCCCGACGTGGGACTTTGGGAGAAAAGCTAAAAGAGCAGTGATGATTGCGCGGAGACGTCACAACGAGCAGCGGTGAAGCCGTGCAGCCGTCATCTTCACAGATCCAGTCTATTTAAAGCTAGCATCTGGAGCTGGGAGAGAGTGCAAGGAACATTGACTCAACAGAAATCCTAAAAGGAGAGATGGGACCTCTAATAAAGCATCTCTATCTGAGAACTGAGCCATGTAATGGTAGTCTTACAGCACCATAATATGTCTACAGGACGTAGTATTCATTTAAACTACTAAAATAAAAGTTCAGCGTCCATCAGAGATTATTAAAATAGATGGTGCGTGCCACAAAGGTTTCTCATTTCAAATGCAACTGTGTGGAATCTGTCCTTTGCAAACAGTTTAGATGGATCAGTTTTAATCATGTACACTCTAGCCTGTAGATATTGATTGTGTAGAGAAATAGCTCAAAGCAACAGCAACAGGAATAGTTTAAAAATAGTTTAATAAATGTGATTTTTTTTTCCTTTTTGAATTTCATCAGGATTTGGTAGCGACCAAACCAGAGTTTAATGGGAAATATTTAGTGTAGTACACAAACAGACACCAGAAAAATGTGTTCTTTCATCGAAAAAAATTCATAATAATAATAAAAACTTTAAAGTGACATCATGTCAAAGTCAAAGGCAATCACCTTCTTCCACTTACTAAAAGATATATATATATATATATATATATATATATATATATATATATATATATCATTCAATGTGTGACCATAAAGCCAGACATCTATCACTTTAAGCTTTAATATATTTAATAGACTGAGTTGTATAGAAATTTATCCCCTTACAGTTTTCATAAACACGTAAATTATCTATAGTGGAAAAACGTTTTGTTGCTTTCGTGTTTTCTCAGTGCGCAGCCTCGAGTGGCCAATCGAGGAACATTTTTTAGAGGTTGCTGCAGAGTCAGCTCAGCAAGTACCTAAGTAAGCAGGCCGTAAGTGAGTTTATAGAGCACATTTAAACACAGCTTGAGCTGACCAAAGTGCTATACAAAAGAACATTTAAAACGTAAATTAAAAATAAAGCACAACAACAACAACAAGCAACAACAGTGGACAAAGTACACGGTTGTAGACGTGACATTAAGAGCTTAGCGGGCCGAAAAGGGGCAAATGAATTGAAAATGTGTCCTAGATTTAAAGGAGAAAGAAGGCAGCGCATATAACATCTGATGGCAGCTGGTTCCACAGTGGTGTCTGTCACCTTTTAATTTTAGTCCAAGGCCACGGGACCTGCTGAAGACATTAGGGCGTTACATAGTCATGCTTTAATGTTGCACATTTCATTCTCCACTGGGTTGTTGCTGGGTGTCATACCATTATGTCTGAGGCAATGCCGGATCATGACAATAATATATATATATATATATGATTCTTTTCATCATGTTACATTCTTCTGTTATGGGAACAATAAAATGACACAATTTTCCAAAACCTTTCATTTCTGCCGGGATTGTTGGTTCCTGCTGTTCAGACGGGCTGGCACATGATGTAGCATGTTAGCCCGGTGAATTGAATGATGCCTTTATGTCCAATTGAACTATTGATCTGAGGGATTGCACAGTGGCAGACTTTGACATTTCGCCTGGTATTTCAGCTGGGAGATGTTCCAGCTTCAGACATTTGACCTATATAACCCTGAACATGGCTGCACACACACACACACACACACACACACACACACACATACTGTACACACAAACCTACAATTGCACACTGACACACACACACACTGCCTTGTCCTATGTGTGTGTGTATGTGTGTGAGTCCATGCACATGTCGTCAGTTGTAATAGCTCCTGACATCAGCAGAATTGAGTTTGGAGTCAATGTGGATGTCCTCTATAAGCCAATCATCCAATCAGCGCTCTCCTGACTACGTGGGTCAAAGGGCGGGGTGATGTCATACTTTCTGACAACATGACAAAAAGCCTACGAGAGAGACGAGGCGAGCGGGCGCGGGAGAAATTTCTCGGAGGTTCGGGGGTGCTCTCATGACGCAGTGGTGGACTGAGCACACACAGACACGCACTAAAAACCCTCTATGCTTCTCCAAATCTGGCAGCCAACAATAAAGCACTCAGTGAAACATTTATGACTTTCATAAACAAGAGCCAGTGATTAATGTTAGCCCTCTTCTTTGGGATTTCTAATAAAGTATGACACATTTACACCCGCGGTCAACGCAGCCAGAGCCCTATTAAACGTGTCTGAGAGGATAGATGGCCGTGGCGCGCACACTCATTCACACAAGAAAAGGAAATTAACTTAACAATGCTTTACTCATGTTTTTTTCCATTCAGGTCATAACAGGCAGTGCCCCCCCATGTCCAATTTGTTGTGACATTTAAGGCTCAGTCGTCTCTAATTGGGGCAGCCATTGGCTTGGCAGCAGGCCGCCCCACTTTCCTGTAGAACTGCGATGGTTCTGATTTCGCCTCCCACTTGTACTTATCTTTTAATCTTGTTTAACAGCTGGACTGAGTAGTGGTAGCTTGTAAAACCATTGATATATTACCATGAACCTCGAAATACAAATAACAACAACATCAACAACTAAACTATTCAGGTTGAGGAGACAGATGTATTTATTTTTGTTCACCGTGGTTAGAAACCGTCGTTTCCAGACTTCAGCTTTGGTGATATTAAACTGACGCCTTGCATTAGTGTAACCAAGCAAAATGAATGTTGTATTATTACAGTTTGCCTTTGAAGAGTTGGCTATGTAATCAATAACCTTTGGCTTCAAACACATCAAGGTAAGAGTTTAAAACAGTAACAAACAGAGAAAAAATGAATGAAAAGAAAGCTAAATCTTGTGTTTGATGGCAACTTTTATCTAATAAATATGAATTCTGGTACACTAGATGAAAGGAGACAAACACTATAACATATTGTTGCCTCTTTACTATCAAATGTCAAACAAATGCCAAAACAGCCGTGGAGCTTTTGGTTTTCTCACTGGTTGGAAAGCTTTTTTCACTGTGTTGAAAAGGCGTCTGAAATGTCTGTTTAAGTTAAGACTATTCAATTAAACAGGAGATCCGTGTGCATATTTAGCTGTGCAGCAACCAGGGTTTGAGTCATGTTCAAAAGGTCACCGCACCAAATCGTCTGAGCACGGAAAACCCGAATTTAATCTTTTAAACTTGGCCTACTCTTGTCGCTAAATCTCTCTGTGTCCTCGGCGCAGTTTGGACGTGAGAATGCACGCATGTGTGTGTGTGTGTGTGTGGTAATAAACCCATGCCATGACTCCATCTCTCCATTATACTGTTAGACTGTAATCATCTAAAAGTAGAGGGAGAAACATTAAAGTGGGAATGAGGACATTTTAAGACGGGGGAAAAAAACAGGAGTGCCAATACCACAATTTGAGTGCCACACAAACTCGCTGTCACCTTTAGCCTCGATCCCAGTAACAGCAGACACGCTGGGTGCTGTGGATGAAATCATTTTATTAGTTTAACATGGACTCTGTTTTTCTGTTACTTCAGCCACCCACTCCGAGGTCATTACCAGCAGTGGTGACCGGGTAAATAACCAGTGAAATGATGATCATTATGAAAAACAAAAGGAAATTATGCTGTGGGGAAACGTTTAATTAATGCTTAATATTCTACCTTTTAAAGGCAAACTAGATTGTAATTATCCTTCACTGAGAAATATGTTTTGTGTTTGCTTTCATTTGTCTACTTTGAGATATATTTTTCTGCCGCGTCATTCTGTGGGTTTGGACTGACGAATGATAAAATATTCACAAAAAAAATCTACAATCTAGCTGGTTATGGCTGCTGACACTGTAAACTACTGTTAAGAACAATTCGTGATGTTTGTGCTCATACATATTATTGTTTTCTCCGGTGTTTGTCTGTTAGCAAGATACCTCAAAAAAGTTTTTGCCAAATTGGAAATGGTACCATAAACAGATGATTACATTTTGGGGGTAATATCTTGCACCTGCCAAGATAGACCCAACTTTTGCATTTGTTTCTGAACTGTGTGTATTCTCTAAGTATAAGAATAGGAACAATGTTGGGTGGGAGTCACCATATGCTTGGTGCTTAGCTATGCTTAGAATACATTTCTAGTTACTTATAGCTAAACTTACTTAGTTACATCTGTATTATAATTTGAACCACTGTATACAGAATGCTGGGGTTAAAGGATTAATCTTTGCTTTCTCAGAGTTTCTGCTACCATTTATGAGGTGGTTGAATTCTTGTGAAGGCTTTAACACACACACACACACACACACACACAGACACACACAGCAACAGATTTGGACCAATCACCCACTGGCCTGATCTCATGATCACAAGATGACGCCTTGCTCAGCCCGTGATAGACGGTAATAAACAGTCCATCCATTCACCTGCCCAGTGATTGCCCTTTTCCAAACAGCTTCCAAAGAAGGCTTCCCAGATGGTTACAATCCATCTGGCTCTATCAGGTAATACATGTAATCCATCATTAAGGGCCCATGAAGGATAGACAGCTAACACTAAATACTGCCAATGACTCAGCAGGTGTTGTAAAAACATGAACAAAACATGAATAAAAAGGTCACGTTTTGCTAACATTGGCAAGCTATACTCACTAGCTTCCAGTTTCTGACTTTTTTTTGGTTATTGTTTTGAGTAATACAAGCTTAACAGCACAATGGATTCTCCAAAACGTTATATGTTATAAAATCCTACATTGCTACGGAATATGGGCATATCAGTGTTTGTAGACTATGAGGCTATAAAGTCAATAGCTTCCCCAGAAGCTGACAGATGAGTTCCTGGCAGCACACTATGTCAGTCTGAAACCCAGAGTCATGTTCTACCCTTTTGAAAATTGGGAAAAAATATGCAATGTAGCAGCGGTACCTGTATAGTTTCGATTTCCTTACACAAAAAAAAAGTGAGGAGACCTAACATTTCGGTTGTCATTTCAACTTGCATGTATATCAGTGCCAAAAACTAACTCCAAGACATCCCCATGTGGAATTTCCCTCACACTATCTAACTTTCCCAGCGTGTCTATCCCCTTTCACCCCAGTCCCACCCACTGTAACCATAGCAGCATTTTGTCTTAGTCTCTACCAAGAATCCCATCGCCCTCTATTCCCTACAGTACACCCCAGAGCCACCCCATTGTTTTATTGCCCGGTGTTGTTCCCTGAAAGACTGGAATTCACCGCTTCATGGGGTAAAATCAAACCAGATATGTGAGGGGGGGTAGGGAGTGCAGAGAAAGAGTGGTACTACTACGAGTTCTTTGGTTTTGGAACTGTTGCACTTTATTATGGCTATTGATGGTTATGTACTGTTGGCTTGTGCATGTTTTTAAACCAATGAAATTTATCATCCTGGTATTTTTTAAACCATAAAAGGTGGTTTTGTAGGGATTTAGTGTGTTGCAAAACTGTTCCTGATACTGTACATGCCTATAATGTTTTTTAAAGTAGAAGTGAAAGAGCAAGAGTGCAGCAGGGAAGAAGGGTATATAGAGGCAAGGCAGGCTGAGTGTGTGTGTGTGTGTGTGTGTGTGTGTGTGTGCGTGCAAGTGAGTGCTTGAAGCAAGGGGAGGGTTTAGGGGTGCAGGCCTGCCAGGCTCCCTGCTGGGCCTCCGCTCATTGAAGCTGGTCTTTTACAAGGGACCCTGCCTGGCAGAAAGGGGCAAACCTGCCAGGGTTAAGAGAAAGGGGGGGGCGAGTCCAGTCGGGGATGCAACTGTTGCTATGCGGGAGAAAAATACAGTAGTGTAACCTAGTCTCTCTCTCAATTCAGTTTGCTTCAAGCCAAGTAAAGGCTATCAGTAATGAGCTAGTGGGCCCTGCCAAAGCATAACTGAATTAAAATCATAAAAATTAATAACTAGCGTATAACAATAAGCACATGTTACTGCTGATACTGTATCTTTGGGCGGTATGTGTGTGGGCAGCTCTTATTGTGACAGTGTGATCCATATGGGAAGTATGGGTGGTGTTAGTGGTGGTGGTGGTGGTGGTTTTGGGTGAGAGGGGGGACTCTTATTGTGAAATCCTGGTGGAGGGTAATTGGAATTCAATAGGAGTTAGATCATGGCTGCTGCCTTAGTTCCTTTGAGGGAAAAGCTATGGGGGATTAGCAGTTGTTAGCCCATAGTGATGTGAAGTGGAAAGGAACAGCTGGCTCTCAGCTAGCCACATGGTGTGTGTGTGTGTGTGTGTGTGTGTGTGTGTGTGTGTGTGTGTGTGTGTATGTGTGTGTGTGTGTCTGGGTCAGAGGGAGGGATGACACCTACAGAAATCACCATAGTCGAGGTGTAGCACTTAAAGGTGTCACCTAAGTCACCTTACCAGTGTCCTGAGGTACAATTTAGTACATTAATGTCTTGTGTCTGACCTTAGAATTTTTAAAAATTCTATCCTATTCTATTCTTTGTGCTCTGTGTCCTCATTGCCACCTCCACAATGGAAGTTTCTAGACTGTGGGGGGCCTGCTAAACTGTCAGTCCTGCAGTGTTTTAAAAGCTCTGAACACTTTGTTATTTTATTTAAAAAAAACAAAAAAAAAAACAGGCAGGCAGGTTTGCTGAATACTTTGCCGTTTTATGTGGGAGGATGAAGGAGGGACCGAGGGAGGAAAGCAGTGTAAGGGCAGGATAGCGAAAGGTGGGGTAAACAGGCCTATTAGACGCCCAGCCTAAAGATCAGGCACGTGGCCCCATATGCTGCAGCAAGCACAATAATGCAGCACCATGCTGGAGCATGGCCCTGTACCTTTGATGCTTTTCATGTGTTTCTGGGTTGCATTAAACTGTATACCCCGTTGGATTTTGCGAACATTACTGTTTACTAGACTTACATGACCTGTGTCTTGCTGAAAAAAAACCCATATTATTTATGTGACAACCCATGGCATTGCTTTTGCTGCCGTGGATTCAGATTCTGATGTTCTCACAGAATTGTTTTCTCAAAGACAAATTGCTTGTCAAAAATAATTCAAACAGCAAGCGATGCCGTGGCACATGTAGCCCAGTGATGGGGGTCTACATTTTGAGGTTGCTATCATGTTAACTTAATGTGTAGTTTGCTGTACCATATACTGTACTGTACAGCTTTTTAGAAACTTTTGTATCCAGCTTCAAGGCATCACATGTACTTCCACTAAACCCTTTACAATGATTTCACTCTGCAATTAACAGAGCTCCACCAGTATAAGTCTATTCATTTGAACGGTGACCACAGAATGTCAGCCAACCACGTCGCTCGCAGCGAGTACACGTCAAGATTTAAAAGCAGCCCTGTGGTGGTTCCCCAGCAAGATGTAGGAGGGAAAAAAAAAGCAGCAGCACTGCCACGGAAAGCTTTTCAGATGATAGGCACGGCCTCATGAGAGACCTCAATTCAGATGCTGTATGGGATATATCAGACCTTTGTCTCACCCCCTGTGGGGTCAAAATGACAAGACCTACTCCTCTCATCAATGTCATGTTCTCTCTCTTTCTCTCTCTCGTTCTTTCCATCTCTCTATTCAGCCAGGTCTGGCTATTAAATGATAGAATACATTATATATATGGGGGGGGGGCTAATAGATTGGAATATTATAACCATACAATAATTCCATGAAAAAGTCAAGGAGGGATCATCGCTCTTATTAACTCCAAGAGAAATTGAGGCTGAAAAATGTTCAAATAGAAAATGTTAATGCCAGGCTATACTACATGTAATTGTGCCTGCACCATTCCCTGGGCTGGCTCCATTCATGCCACTTTATTAGTGGTAATTGAGGATATGAATTATAAATGGGGGGTGATTTCTCTCCTCCCTCTCATTGAAAGTGAAGCGTAATGACCACTGCCATTGTTTAACCTTCATAATCGTGTGTTCTCGTTTCTGTGCTCTCTCCTTTCCTTCCTCTTTTTTTTCTCCATTTAACTTCTTAACTAGCCCTGTCTCCTCTTCGAATCCTCTCTTCCATTTCTTATTCCTCATCACTCCCCGTTCTCCACACTCCTCATCTCCTGCAGTGCTTCCCTTCCCTTTTCCTTCCTTTTTTCTTATTTCTTTGCAGGCTTCTGTTGCTTAGACCGAAATCAGCAGCCTACTGTGGTTTGTTGAAGTTAAAACTATAAAAGGACAAAGGTATGTAAGACACACACATACATGGATACAAACCCACATAATCATACACCCACACAGTCAGATGAGGGGGTTGGCAGCCCTTTTTACCTTGCTGTAATGCTGTAATTGCATAATAAGCCCCACCAGTGATGTGAATGCCCAAGGCGAAGGATCCAGCAAAGGATTTTTTTTTCCCCCTTCTTGGCATCGTTTCTGAGAAGTTCACTTTTTTTTATTTAGGCTTTTTAAAGATCAGCAGCTCCACACCTACGATCCAACAAAGTCCATTAGCCCCAGCCTCTCACCCACGACCAGTCTGCTTTTTATTTACAACATCAAACGTTTCACTTCATTAAATTACCTTTTCATTCCCCCCCTCCCTCTCGTCTTTACGCTCTCGCTCCCTCTTTTTCTCTCATAGCCCTCTTAGTTGCATTTAGTTGAAACATGTTTTCCGAAACAAAAGGACGTGGGGGTGGTGGGGGGGATGAAACAGCCCTCCGATGCAGTCTGCAGTGGTTTTATAGGGGGAAATAATGGGTAATTGGGAGAAGGTATTTAATAGGAAACCGACATTGTGCCGTAACACAACTGTTGTTAAAGAGAGACTCACTCAGCTGGTGTCACTGAAACATGGAGGGCTGCTGCTCGCTGCTTTCCTTTTGAAGTCCTCAACTGGCTGTTAAGTGGTGATGACTGCATGATTCCTTTCAGGAGACACTGGAGTGTGTGTGTGTGTGTGTATGTGTGTGTGTGTGTGTGCGTCAGGAGCTGTGATGTCAACTTATTGGGTAATGGAGCTGCACTATAGAACAAAGTGTAACCACTATCTTTTAAAGATTACCCTCAAAAGGTTGCCACGTTATAAAAAAGCGTCATAAATTATCATTAAAATGTACTTTTGAATTGGTTGTTTGCTAAAACCCCAGCAGAGGGTTGACTGTTGTTTGCTTGATTTAGTTCCAATCTCCCCTGTCAGATATGCGAGATGTGTGCGTGGAAATCCCACCGAAACGCAAATCTTCTACTCTGATGATCCCCCCCCCCCCTCGCTCTCCGGCATTGATTGAGAGTTTGATTTGATCTAGGTCCCTCATGTACTGCCACATCTGCAGCTTGTACTGCTGTGTGAAGCGGGCGTCAGCTGTGTGAGCATATAAATGAAACCAGAGAAGAGTGAAAGCTAAACATTCTCCGAGATCAATATTCCAATATCTAACATCAGGGAACTCCAATAAGTACAACGCCAGGGACACTTCAATGGCAACATCAAGGCAGCAGGGGTTACACACACACACACACACACACACACACATGCAAACGATTAGTGGGTTTCAGATAGTGATCAGGCAAGCACCATAAAATCCATCCTACTTAGGAGAAAGGAATAATCCATTTGGGGACAGGTTTCAATACGGTCCATACTAACCATGTCACAGTGAAGCGCTCACCAACAGCAATGGGGGATAATTTGGGGCCGAGATACATTGGCAAATTTTTGAGGCAATGAAGTGAGGTCATATTGCCGAAAGCAGAGATAAGAATTAGCAATCAATGTTCATCAAGGTGGTTAACATAACGGGCCTCAGGCCAACAAATGTCATCAAGTGCTGCTGGTTACAATCATTGTCATGCCAGAGCTAACCAGACTAGCTGCTTTTGCTCAGCCTTTTGCCAGCTTCGCAACTCACTGACAGGCAATTATTTAAATGTGGACAGAGACATTTCAGCGGTGTTTGCGAACGACCGACAGCGGCTAAAACTCAATGAGAAGGCTTCGCCCCGGGCAGTCTTTTAAAAAAATAGTGACAAAATGACCATCTGCAATGCCTCATTGTTGCTCCTCTTTCACCCAAATTATTAAGTAGCCTCCATCAGTCCTGGACATCTTTGTTTGGACAATAAGCAATGAGGCTGAACTAATGACCCTTATCCTAATCACATTACCGGAGAGGAAGAGGTGTGTGCTCCCACACACTGTGTATGTGTGTGTGTGTAAAGCAGTGACCCCAATGGCCAGTGGTCATCGAAGCACTGACCACTCCTGGTCGATAGCCCCCCCTATTCCCCCCACCCTCTCGACCACCTAACCAATCCTTCCTCCCCACCATCACTTCATCCTCCTCCTCCTCCTCCTCCTCCCCACAAAGCCCATCCACGGCCCCAATCAATGTCAAATTATGGGTTATTTATTGAATAATCAAAAAGGTATTACAGGTCCGGCCGGGTGACTCGCCTGCAGTGGCTGACAATAGGGAAATAGAGGATGGTGGTGAGGGTGGCGGGGGGGGGGACTATTTATCAGCCTAGCTGCCATGCATGCGTTTGAAATTAGGGTAATCAGATGGCATGTAAACAGTAGGCCCAGCAGCTGGCTGCCAGACAGCTCGGCTATTACTCACTTGCCACTTACCGCTCTGACGTCTGAGTGTGTGTGTGTGTGTGTGTGTGTGTGTGCGTGTTTGCGTGCATGCATATATTGGTTAGAGGTGACGGAATATGCATTTGAGAGATTGCGGGTATTTACTAGTCTTTATTGTGTATTTCTTCTTATTCGTGTTTTATAAATCAGGATTAAGCGGTAGGGGGAGGAAGTTGTAAATGCGGTGGAGGCTCACGGGTGAATATTTTCTCGAGGGTGAGTGTGAAAGTTCTCGGAAACAAGAGTTTTTAACGGAGAATGGAAAAAAAATGTCATTGTAATGAACATGACATTGTTTGAAAACAGTTTAGTTATATATAGCACATATTAATCAAACCAATAAGAAACCTCATGGTCCCGTTACAAGCTTTTTTTTGTAGCTTTCAACTATATTTCACAGTTCATCAGTGGAGGAAGTTTATTGAATCTCTGTCATAAGAACTGGGCAAACTCCACCGACCAATAAACAAGCTGAAAGCTTAGGAAAAGAAAACAAGTAGATCTTACATTTTTTTTTAAATAATTAAATTACTTAAAAATGCTGCCAATGATTCATTGATGTAAGCGTAATATGTGCTATGACTAAAATTGGTCCGATCATAATTTGTTTTATATTTTGTGACTCATTGTACTGAACACCAGCACCATTAATATGTGAATAGCAACTTTGTCTCTTGCCTTGGCTTTAGAAATACGTAGTATTTTAAATCTGTTTTTGACCTCAGTCAGAATGTAGCTTAACAACGGTGGCATGAACACACATGAGAAAAAAGGATTCATAATCAATGCAGAATATTGTAGGGGTTAGGATTTGAAACCCTGAGTCCCTAGGCCACTTGTAAACTAATCTGCCAGGGCAGCCTCTGTGTTAGAGGTCAACAGACATCATTACAGCGGGTGTGCAGGGGGCAGAGAAGAGGGCAAGGCTGCATGTGTATGTGTGTGTGTGTGTGTGTGTGTGTGAAGGGCAGATGAGAGGGCAGGGTCGGCCGCTGTGGGCATATCCTCTTTCTCTCCAGAGCTTTGGCCTGTGAGGGTTGGCTTCGCTGGCTGCATGCTGGGGTGAGAGTGGAGGGCTTATTGCCTGGGAGGTCTAGACTGGGCAGACAAGAACTTATTTGTGTTTTAAAACTCAAAAAAAAAAGTATGGGAGAAAAATAGCTCATGTAAATATCTCCATTGAGTGTGTGACAATGGTAAATACATGTGTGTGTGTGCGCGCGTCAAAGGGAGTTCTGCGAAACAATAAATCTGCCTCCTTCAGTTATGATTTATTACATTATAAAGTCATAACTGGAGACGGACAGTCCGGTTGTTATTTTAACAGCTCTGACCTTTGACCTCAGCTACGTGTAGGGAACAACCTGCACCCACACTCTAGCTTCTCTCTCAAGGTATAACGTATATTTCTACATGTGTGCATGTGTTAAAATTCATTAAAAAAACATTTTTATTTGTATCAGTGTCTGAGAGTCAAAATTTTGTTTTGGGTAAATAAATAGATTGGTTAATGAAAGTATGATTATATGAGAGCATATAGAGTACATACAAATGCACAAAAGTGTGTGTGTGTGTGCGTGTTTGTGTGTTTGCTCTGACTTGACGTTACAGCTTATATCTTCAGGGTCTGTCTCTATGTATTAAATAAAGTGGCGTCTCGGTGCTCCTGTTAAACAGCCCTATCAATCTGGCCCACTTATGGACTCCATAAATTACAAACCAATCACGATGCCTCGCTAATGCTCCGGCTGGAGCCGCGGCGCGCGTAGAAGGCAGGAGGCAAGGCGGCGAGAGAAGGAAGGAGGAGCTGGGAAAAGAGGAGGCGAGGAGGAGGCAACGGCACCGGAGTAAGCGCAAGGAAGAAAGAATGAAAAGGACAAAGAGATAGAGAGAAGATTGTGTTATCCATCCAAACCCTCTATATATCTGTCCATCTATCTGTCTCCCCCCGCTTGCTTTTAAGACCTCTGTACTGTCAACACTTATTGCATGTCGCCATATTTTCATCCCTCAAAAAGCATTAGAAAAGCCAATGTTGGGGTGGGGTAAGTGAATTAGGATTGGTTTTTGCCTCCCCTGGCCACAGAGGGAGGTAGGGTTACCCACAATAAGATCAGAATGAGACCAATTTTGTTTCCATTGCCATTCAAAACAAACAATGGGCACCTAATAGCCCTGCAGCATCTGTGGCCTCGCTCAGGCCAAAACACACATGATGGCCCGGTCGATAGACGCCGACAGCTAGATGGACGGGCGGAGTCGCGCGCGTCGGGGCAGGCACACGCTCACGCTGGCAGACAGGTCCGGCGTGATGATAGCCGCAAGCTGCCCGGAACACTAGTTAGCGGTCGGTGTAAAAGTGGCCTGAGTGCTTCTGAAGACACCGATCATATCAGCGAAAAAAAAGAGGAGAATAGAGGCTTATCGACTCAGAGGCGCGTGACGGACAGGGAGGGGGAAAGGGAGCCGGGGTTGGTGGTCATGTCTAGTAAACACATACTGTAGGTGATCTAATCTGGAGGCATTACGCTGACAGGCAGCCTGTAATCAGCGGTTAGTATTGGAGGATATATGGATGTTGAAGAATATTTGTGTTATCCTTCACTCCCCCTCTCCCCTCTTCATCTAAAACTACCGGCTCACGTTTTCCTTTTTATAGTGCTGAGAACCAAAGACTGTTGTTTGTACAGTAGGCCTGAACCATCAATCCTTTTAAATAAAAAATCGATTTTAGGCAACACGATCTTGAGATCGTCAAAGCTGTGTTTTTTTTTTCTGTTTTCCTAACCCAGGTTTTATTTTTGTTTGTAACTATTTTACACATGCATGCAGCCTCCCTGATTTTGCACTACTTGATCCTAAAAGACATTTTTACTCGATTTTTACTTGATGTGTACTGTGTTCCCTGGTAATAAATAGGATTACATTTGAAATAATTTCTCGACTTTAGTTTTCATTCTTGCATATGTCATGAGTTATGTTTCTGATACATGTTCATATTATTGTGTACTGAAACTTTATTTGGACTGCCAACACAGGGGTGAAGGTGTTGTCTGAAAAAAGTTGAATACAAGGAAACTCACATTCCTTGTAGATTACTTTGCAATTGGAAGGTTGCATTCCTTCCCTCTTTACCTCAAGATTATAGTGACAAAACAAACAATGATTTGTTGTCCCTTCCTGAATGCCAAATATTTGCTAGAATCCAGATTCTTAAAAAGTTTTCCTTTTCTTTATAAAAGAATGTCTTTGGGTTCAGAACAGTTTCAGTCGGAAAATTCAACGATGCCAACTTCATTTTTGCCATAGTTGCCGCTATTTTGATTACAAAAAACAAAGCCGATTACAAATCTTCTTGCAGCTCTAATTCTTTCAACTAATCAAACGTGATGTGTTTCCCTCCCCTCATATCCTCTCCGGCGTTCGTCCCAGGAAGATAGTGGAAACAGCACGACTGTTTGTGCTCCTTGAAAATCTGGAGTTAATTCAATGAATTTCAGGTAATAATTTGTGATAACGAGGAAAATCGCCCTCCAGGTTGGACTGTAAGTAAAGACGCTGCGGATACGGCAGCCTGACCTCACGCTGCCCTCCAATAATGACGTTAGGACGGACACGTTGGTGGTGTAACAGGGTCACCCTTGGTGCACCTAGTGCACGGAAACCCGGAAACGCAGACACACACACACACACACACCAAACGACCTATGATCGTGCACACACACACCAAATTCCTGTGTCCCCTGGGCGAGCCGTTAAAGAAGCTTCCCTCTCTGGTCGCCTCTCATTACAGCCCATTAGTCAGGTGCTTCTATCAGCTGTGTGAGTGTGTGTGTATGTGTATGAGAGAGTGTGTGGGGGGTCACCCTTCACTGGCTAACAAGTGGGGTAACGGAGTTAGCGAGTGGAGTAGGACGAGGGGGGGTGCCTACACCTGCCCAAGCACACACACACACACACACACACACACACACACACACACCCTGGGGGTATCGATTGCAACCGCTGTTTCACCTTTGCCTCCCTGACCTTCCCAACGATGTGTTTATTTACTCCAGCGCCACACGCAAACATGCGTTTGACACACGCCGCCTGTCACACACACACACACACACACACACACCTTCTGTGGGGGGCATGAGGAGCAGTGGTTTAGATAACCTTCACCTGATAGAACTGACAGGGAGTAACACTTTGGCCTTCTTTAGGTCATTCTGCTCCACCTGAAACTAAGGAGACAAAAGTAGAGGAGGACAGAAGGAATGTGAACTTTTGGCTGCTTCTGATGAGAAAGCATGAAAAGTTCTGATGTTCCATTACAACCCGACGGGTGACAACTGATGTCTGTTTTAAATTCTTCTGTGCAATAACCATGGTTCGGAAAAGCGAGCGTCGTATCTACACAGACACATGTCACATGTCCTGACATTTGTGATATATGAACCAAAAAGTCAAAGAGGTCGCTCAAGGTTGCCCAGTTTATCAGCAGAGGCAATCCGACTTCCTACACGTATCCTTCCACCGCTTCACTTTTTTTCCCCCACCAACCTCTTTCCTCTTCCTCCTGACACTCCAGCTGATAACATTACAACACAGCATCGGAAAGGGTCTTAAGATACGCAACATAGACTTTTATGAGTCTGCCAACCCCTTGATGAACTTTACCTGGAGCCGCGGTGAGAGGCGATGCATTACGCCGCTATAAACGGAGACAGCGGAGTAGACTGTGAACCCCCACCTAATATGTTTTAACCCTTTTCACCGTACATAACCAGCTAATTCATTGCGTGGCAACATCAACATTGAGACTCAAATTATTGAACTGCGGAGTTTGTTAAAGCTAATATATGTGTACTGTTTTCTCGGTGCAGGAGACAGATTGGACCATTAATCATCTTAATTGGTTTTATGGTGCCATATAAATACAATATTGGCACAGAGAGAGCAGCAAAGTCCAAACAGGAGAGTGACGTCACTGAACTCTGGCTGAACTATTTTTTTTTTCAGTCTTTCTAGCTTTTGCAATTGAAGAGACAAACCAAGTGTTCATGCGTTATTTGAATTTCTTGTGTATTTACCCTTGTAATCTCAGTTACCTTGGCCAGTATTATTAACTAGAACTTTGTGCATTAACCTTTTAGATATGTTTTTGTTGTATTAAAGCTGCATTACTTCACTCTTTTTTTTTTTTTACAAATGTGCTGAATCACTGTGTTGTGAAAAGAATGTCAGCAAACAAAGAGGAGCATTTATTTAATAAATTATGTCTCTGGTTACCTGCCACATACAAGTCCATTTTTCACTCTTTCACCCTTTTAGCTCAATTTGGTCTCCACCACCTCAACTCAGGAAATATCTGTCTGTTAAATAAAACAAGAATTATTGCAGCTTTGAGAACAATCCAAGTTGTAGAAGGGACAGTTTTCAGTTTTAAGTAGGCAATAGTTATGAACAATATGCAATAACTGATAAAACACCTGCTATATTAACTCTTTAGTCGTAACTCGTGTATGTGTTTATTGCATGTGTGTGCATGTATATGCACATGTGATTTTTCATGCGTACAGTATACGAGCGGAGTGTGTGTGTGTGTGTGTGTTTGTGTGTGTGTTTGAATCATCAGCCAGCAAGTAGCCAGGCGGCCCTTCCATAGTGATTAGTAGTAAAATTTTAATGGGGGATCCATACATATGTCTAGCTGTCAGCTTTACGAGGACGTTTATACGGGCAGGCCTCGCCATGCCAGCCTGGACCACAGCGGCCAGGACACTGTTCTAAACACACACACACACACACACACACACACGCCCAGACAGAACGTCTCTTTCCGTCACAGTCTCGTTTAGCGGTGCCACGGGGACCAGTACTGTCACAGTGCTGTCAGCGCTGGGTGCTCGGGGCCCTAAATGAAGGCATCAAGCGCTCTCATCCCCCGCTGTAATAAAACCCAGTCAACAAGCCCCCGCCGCGGGCAACACATAATGGGCTTTTTATTTCCGTTTGGTCGCCCCAGCCTACAGAATTAAAGCCCAGTTTGGTGAATGGAGGACAAGGTGGCCTCAAGGTCACTGGGAGAGCGACGGGTGAAGAGGACACCTTTTGGTTTCATACCAGGATCCATGCAAAAATATGGCAACGACAAGCTTCACTGTGTGGAAAATGTGAAGAAATACTTTAATAAATGTATAATACAGATGGAAATGGTGGTTTAAGTGCATCTGAACATGTATAAAGGAACACAATGTGAGGTACTAGCATGACAAAGGAAGCTATATCAAAATGTGAAGCTTTTGTTGGAGACATCTAACTAAAACGGAAGGAGCCCAGCTGTCTGTGTGACTGTATGACGCTCTTTCGATTTTTCTCAACAACAGTTCATCTGATTGACTTCCCACTTGGTGGGAGTTTTGCTGAGGCCCCGAGGAAGTGCAGTGTAGAGTGCAGTTGAAGCTGTTTGGATGAGCGGTTCTCGAAATATGCTGCAAGCAGCATTACCGGAGGCCGAGAAATCAGCCTGTTCTCAACGGGCATGTTTTGAACGGATGTCACACTGCATCTCCATGTCAAAACGAAATTATGTTGCATTGCAATCATTTAAATAGCTGGACAAGGCAAAAAAGTTTTGAGTGAAAACACTGAAAACACTAGATGAAGCTATAACTTCACAACTAAACTAATTAGGGGGGAAGCTGGGCAGCAGCCCGGCACATCCGCCCTGACCCCAGTGATCTCAATTACCCTACCTGCCCCGTTTAGGAAGGAGCACGAAGCAAATGATCTCTGCGGAAAAAGGTCAAGGTTCAGTGCATGTTGTTGTGTTAGAGCAGGCTAACTGGTGTGTCAAAGGCATGTCGTGAATGTGTGTGTGTGTGTGTGTGTGTGTGTGTGAGAACAGGATACCACATGTGGTATTCGGTAATGAGAGGAAAAAACAACAGAGGAACAGACTGCAAACAATAACAGGTGTCTTGTTAGGTCAGAATTACCAGGACACACACACACACACACTTACACACCTACTAGCGACCATCTGGTAATGCTCTGAGAAAAAAAACATTTAGACTGTTTTGTCTTTTGTAACTGACAAGATTATCCAACGTAGTTGAATTTCAAAACGTCTTCAGTAAATGATTAAATAACAATTAGACGACTTGTTAAAATCCCAGTGGTGGAGGTGATTGAAACATTTACAAAAATCATAAGGGAAACATAGGCATACACCGGAAACACGTGGATGCCATAAAGCCTATATTTATTTGAGAGCATTTATTTGAGTTGTATCTTAACATCTAATATTTACCCAGGTCTATTAAAAAATAATTGTTGCTTTAATCATGTAGGAGATAAAATTGAATAAGTCATGCAGTCTGTTCTGGATTCATTCCAAACTGTTGGCACCAACCAAGCTGAATCATACGTCGATTTTTGACATGAAGTCAAGTATGTTAAAGGTTATCTCTCTCTTTTGAATGACTCAAACATGAAGGAGAAACCCAAAGGAGAAATAAACAACTAAGGGCATCTCTTTATAAAACTCCTTGGTTTTTTGTATTGCACAGTACGTTTCACTATGTTGACTTCATCCCAGGTTAAGGAAAATGTAAATTATGGCATAAAAAGTGTGTGGAAATCCCGTTCTGCATACTTTTGCCTACTTTTGGTCTTGGCTAACGACATGTTTTCTCCAATTTGGTGTGGAAGAACTGCTCTCCAACCGGTTTGGAATTAATTGGAAAAGTAACCGCGAGCCAGGCCTCATCACCCGACATCAGTGGCCGACCTCACTAATGCTCTTGTGGTTGAATGCAGCTGCAACCCTTGCGGAAAACCTTTCCCTGAGGAGTGGCGGCTGTTATATAGTAGCCTGCGGTTTTGGATCGAGATGTGTATAAGTCACATATAGGTGCAATGTTTGGATCCCCGTGTAGTTTTTTGGGCACATTCGTTCATGTGAAGAGGGGAGGCAACAATGTCAGTTGTCAATTAAAGCCACCAAAGTGGACATGGGAGGTTTTCTCTGATAAATAGACTTGGATGAGATATGCCATTATGGAAGTGGCTAACCATCACTGAAGTACTTAGTGAATGTCTCCTGATAACGTGAGCTGGACTCCCTTTTAGGTGATACTTTACTTAATTGAGTGTGAAACCTTTATCACTATCAAGACAGTGAGGGGGGAAAGAGGGATGGATGGATGAAAGGGGAGAAAGAGATGATGCTAGAGGATGAAGGAGAGGACAGGAGAGAGAACAGACTTAAGAGAAAAGCTGAAGAGGAAAGAAAAAGGTGGAGGAATGAGAAGACGACGGAGGAGGTGAATGGGCGTCCCTCACCAGATGGAGTGGTCATATAGGCAGGTACCCTCCAAATGAACCTCCACCCCTCCCCTCGTATTAACCCCCATCCCCTCCACCCCACAGTATACTGAACCCCACCACTCTGTCATGCTATTACCTCCCTGTCTCTTTCATTATCTACCGTGAACTCTGGGTAACCTCGTCGCGGCCATTCTTTATGTCACGGCCTGCAACGCGAGCCGTGATTTAGGCCCATCCAGTCCACCTAATTTGATTTCATCATCACGGGGGCACAGCGAGAAATGGGGGGTGGGGGGCGGGGGGGGATAGATGTTGTGGGAGAGGGGAGAGAGGGAGAGAGGAGAAGAAGGTGGAGGTGATGGTGGTGGAGGGGTTTGGAGAGAAAGAGGAAAGGGGATCTCGAGAGGGGGGTCACATCGGTAAGCGTTAGCCAAATGACTTGAAGAGGCTAATAAAGTAATCAAGGCCTTCGTTACATGGCTATAATATTCGCCCTAAAACACTGATAACTATTACCGGGACCAATCATTAGCCAACATTAATAGCTTTTTCCTCCTCTCCTCTACCCTCCTCTCCTCTTGTCCTGTACTTCTTTTCTTTCTTCTGTCTCTCAATTCAGTGGCAAGACTGATACACTCAAGACCTCCATCCAAATTAGGGAGTTTTTTAAACCTCCCCACAATGTGTGCTGCATAAGATTGAATCATCACCCAATATCAACAAATAGAAATGTTTACCAAAGGGCGAACATGCTGTATGTAATGGATCTTTTGCATTGGCTGAGCATGATCAAGTAGGACAGAAGTGATCCATTATTCCTGAAAAAAATGACTTAGCGCAGCAAAAAGAAGTTGAAAAAAAAAGTATGTTGAACTCTGTTTTGATCATTTGTAATGATACCACCGCAGAAGCCTATAAGGAAGAGGTCAGGTTGGATATCTGAGTGTACACAGCCTGCGAATGAACCCAAACCCTAACCCTATGATTTCCCTAACCTTTTGCTACCCTTGACCAAATATGTTGTTAAACCAGGCTAAAGTGGCAGATCATAAAACACAAACAGAATCTTTTCATAACAGTACTTTGTAGCTTTTGCCTGAAAGTATATTATATATAGACACTGACAAATGGTTTCATCATGCTACTGGTG
>JAYKQN010000014.1:7547500-7562500 GCA_036785175.1 Eupleurogrammus muticus
GATGGATATTTGTTCTCCTCTTGCAGCTTGTAATGCAGGTCTTCATTCACTTGTTCTCAGTTCAGTTTCTTGGAATCAGTGTTTAATTTAAATTTTAATTAAAATAAATTAAAATATTTAAAATGTATGTTCTTTCAGTGCCACAGGTGTGGCTCAGTTTGCTCTATTGCTTCTTCCTCTACCCTTCTATTCCCACTCACATTATCTTAAACTAACTCAAAATAAAAGGGTCACCAAAACCAAACAGTGGTATTGTCTGACTTCTTCTTGACTCTGCAGTTTGATAGTTTATGAGATATTTGATAGACACGTACTGTATTAAACAGTCCTTTTCCCGTCCCAGCTTGGTACATTCTACAGCCCAGAATGCCATTCACAAAAATAAGTTTGACTATTTAGAAAGGAAATCGTACTATTAACTAGATGTGACTGATGCGTAAAACACATACTCGCGCTCCTGTGATAAACGCGGCAGTGAGGGACACTCCTGCTTCCAGCGCATGGAGGGGTTGGATAAATGGATAGGTTTCTCTGCCCGAACCACCCCCCCTCCCCCCATTACCAGCCCCCTTTACCCCCATCACTTTCACTCTCCCGCACACAGCAACACGGTGGCTGCTGCTTTGTCCTCTTACACAAACATTCCCAGAGAAAAGGGGCAGAAAACCATTTACCCCCTTTTACTTACTATCCTCAAGCCCCCCCCCCCCCCCCTCGGAGGTTGTGTTGGGGCAGAAAGGGGTCTCCCGCCTCACTTTCTCCTTCTGCCTCCTCCTTGATTTTTTTCCTCCCCCCAATTTCACACAACCACACTCACTCACACACACACACACACACACAGCCGGGAACGAACATACGCGCGCATACAAACTGAACCCACCCGGTCAACAGCTGTACATGAGGTGACAAATTGGGGTCTTTGTCTGCTTAAAGGGGGGTGGGGGAACCCCTACTTTGCACTCACACACACACGCACACACACACACACACACACACACACACACACACATTGAGCCATCCACCTCTATTGTGGGGAAGTTCCATTGCACGCCAGACAATGCCCATTGCCCCCCTATGTTTAAGAGGAGAAATATGGTGCTTGCCTTTGTGGGAGGTAGAGAGCTTCAGTTCATTGGAGGAGTGATATAGAGACAGACAGATTAACAGGGAGAAAGACACAGAGTGCATAAGACAGAGAAAGAGAGAGAAAGAGAGATGGATCGGCCAACCATGTGGAAACGATCTGAGGTACCGTAAAGGCCAATAGAAATGGAGGAGAATGCAGTGGCAGAGTATGAGCAATATAAAGACAGACCAATGTGAGTTTAAAATTATACATTTAGTGCGTTAAAACTGCCGGAATCAAGGCTTTGAACGAGTGAATTAAGTAGATGTGGGGACGGAGGTTAAGATGTTGGTGGAGAGAGACAGGAATTTTGAACTTCACTCTTTATTTATTTATTTTTTTTCTGTTACTGTGGCAGGTTTGGTTACAAATGAGTCTCGACAAAACCTCGTAAAGTCGCCCGGAATAGACCCGGAGTCTCACCGCACTGATTATTACACAACTGGCTTCTCAGCAAAACATGCACCCACAGGGACGCGCGCTTTAAAAGAATAATACTGTTGCATTTCATAGGACTTTCACAGTGTTTGCTACATGTACTGTGAATATTATGACTTCCCATGAGATTCCATGTAATAGGTTTTGAAGAAACAAGTAGTAGTGAATAGTTTTGAGCTTTAGTGAAACTACAATACTTTCATCAGGAATTCCTAAACATATTGCTTAGTCAGTTTCTTTCCAAGATTCAAGATGTTTTACCCCGGAGAGAAGGCAAATAAGTGAATTTCCCACAAAAGGTTGAATTATTTCTTTAACTTTAATTAGCTTTTTCTTCCTCGGGACTGCCAAAATGGAAGTTGTGAGTCTCTTTACCACGACAACACACACGCACACACACACATATGCATATACATACCCAGCGGTGGTGGGCTGACCCTCGGGGTGAAAGAGCTAAGCGTTTGACAGACTCCACCTCTTAACTTGTTAACTTGCTAATTAGACCTCACAGTCACTTCATGGGACCGGACAATAGACTGCTGGCTGAGCGATGAGCAGGCTGTGACGCACACACACACACACACACACACACACACACACACACACACACACACACACACACACACACACACACTAACCCTAAAAGCTAACAACCCCCCATATACACTCTACCGATGTGACCACCTGCCCCCTCTTGCTCTCCAAAGGACAGTGTGTGTTTGCCTGTCTGTGTGTGTGTGTGTGTGTGTGTGTGTATGTGGTGGGAGGGTTGGTGATTTGGGGTCTAGTTGTTGTGTGTGGGGTCTTGTTGCCACGGGAACGAGGGGGAAGAGGCAGGACTGATATATAGGGCGAAGGATGTTGTTCCCCCTCTCTTTACTCCCTATATGTCTCCCTCTCTCTGCCTCCTTTATACATTCAACTAAAGCCACCAGAAAAGAAATAGGGGCAGGGATAATGTGTGTGTGTGTGTGTGTGTGTGTGTGTGTAGTGCAGTGTTTGCCTAGTGGTCTCCAGATCGGGGCTAAACGGGGTTAAACATCTATCCATGTTAGAGTCCCGTTCTCTGAGTTCTATCATTAGCCCGCAGCTTAGAGAGCTATTACTGACACAGCTGCTGCTCACTGGGTAAACACACACACACACACACACACACACACACACACTCGGTGGTATAGCAAGCTGCCCACAGGGATTGTGTGCACTGTCTGTTTGTGGAGCAAGGTTGCCAAATATCACAAGGCTAAAACAGTGAATGTCCAACTGGCATCCGATTGCTGTTTTTGTGCATGTGTATGGGTATGCATGCATGTGTGTGTGGGTGTATGAGTTCATTTGCAAAATGGAAAGCAATAATCAACTCTGATATATTATGTAAGGCCTTCATTTTGCTGTGTTTCGCACCGACTCCAATGTCATTTAATGTTATTTTATTGACAGAAGTTGAATTGCTGATTGTCAAATGATCAATTCATCTTTCAAAGTCATTTTTCACTTTCTCTGGTTAATGTTTGATTTGCTGCTCATGCTATATTCTTTCTGTGGCAGTATCCTGAATAGAATTTGGGTTTTGGATGGTTCTTATGACAAAAAAAGCAAACAAATATGTTTTCTTTGATTCTAGAAAACTGAAATGATATTATTCCATTCCATTCCATTTTCTATCCCGCTTATTCCTTTTCAGGGTCGCAGGGGTCTGCTGGAGCCTATCCCAGCGCATTACGGCGAGAGGCAGGGATACACCCCAGATGGTCGCCAGCCGATCGTGGGGCACACACACCATTCACTCACACACTCACACCTACGGGCAATTTAGATTTGCCAATTAACCTGAGCATGTTTTGTATTGTGGGAGGAAGCCGGAGTACCCGGTGAAAACCCACGCAGACACGGGGAGAACATGCAAACTCCACACAGAAAGGTCCCAGACCCAGGCCCCAAGGCGGTCTTGAACCTGCGACCTTCTTGCTGTGAGGCATCAGTGCTACCCACTTCGCCACCATGCCGCGAAATGATATTATGACTATAATAAATTATAAATAGACTAATAATGATCTAAGAAATAATTAATCCACAATAAACATGCATGTAAGCTGAAGCACTCATTTAATGTAAACCAACCTAATAAGTCACTTTTTATTTAAATAAAAAAATAATAATACAAGCGGAATGCAAAATATCAGGTGAAAATGACCAAGATAAGACCTGAAAGCACCAGTTTCATTGTGTATTTAGCTTTACATTGTCTGTAAATGTACAGTCATTCCACACACTAACCAGGGAGGGAAGTGTAGTAAACACTATTACGTATAGGAATTTGCAACACTAAGTACTACAATATCATCTAAGATAGATACTATATCAGTGTTTCACAATCTCAAACTGACATGCTCAAAGTTTCAAGTTTCTGGGCGATTAATAACACTTTCATGTGTATCTGCACTGTTCTTTGGTGGACGTGTGAAGAACCTTTTGCCTGTTCTGACCTGACTAGAATACTGCTGGTTAAAATAGCACGACTGGTCAGAACATCATACCAGCGGTGCAGCCATGCACCTTCATCCTCATGTCTGGAGCTACGTTTACTGGAAATTGCAGGAGAAAAAAAAAAGAAGAAGGAGAGCACACAGGAGAAAAATATAAAAAGGCAACACGCCGCCCCGCGGAGTCGGACTCACACGAGGTGGCTGTAACTCCCTTTAGCCTCGTGGCATCTGGGAGCACCGTGGGGAGTCTGTGTGTTAAATAAATGACTGGGGAGTTTAGCCCATGTGCTAACCATGTTAGAATAACACGAGCAGCGCTGGGCCTGCCGGGCGGCACTCAAGCCTAACACGGGGCTCTTCCGCTGGGTCGCCTCCCCCGGGTGAAGCCCAGGCTCCACCCGGGGCCTTGTATATTTGTCCCTGGCCGCCTCTTTGTTTTCCCTCGGTTGAAACCAGTCAGATCAAAGAGCGCCTTAACCTTCCGTGTCTGTCTGCTTTTTTTTTCTTCTTCCCTTTTTTACCCCCCCTTCTCAGAGCCACCAAGGTTGAGGGAAGAAGAATGGACGTCGGAGGGAGGTGTAAAGTGTTTGTCAACTCATCTGAATCAAATGGACGCGCCTCTGAGGATTGAGTTTTATGACCACATGGGAGCGGAGGAAAAAAAGACGGAAAGTGAGGGAGAGGATGAGAGAACGGAGAAAGGAAAAACAGGTCAGGCTTAGCATCATTTCCAGAAGCCCAGTCAGTTGTGATACCATGGGAACGAGGACCAATAATCATCCAAAGACTATATTCTTTGTGGAGCTCCAGTGTTTGCTAAAGGGCTTGGCTGCACTTTATTTCTCTTAACATTTTAGCTGCTTCCATTAAAGTACAATTTGCACAGAAACATGTAATCTGAAGACGATAAAGGTGCCTTAAATGATACAATATGTGTATGCAAGGGCGTTTGCAAAGTTGTGTGTGTGTGTGTGCGTCCTCGTTTGTCCTCCTGCTGAGCCCCTGTTGCAGACAGTAGCCATTTTCAGCTTACAGGGCCCTTCATCAAAGCTTCAAACCCACCCATGGTCTTGCCTGCTAGTTACACCCTCTCTTTAGCATGTGTGTGTGTATGTGTGTGTGTGTGTGTGCATTTGTGTGTGTGTTTGCGTGTGTGGCTGCCAAGCTAACGAGGCACAAGGTATTGTTACAGGGACTCACTCCAACCGCACCATGAGCAAGCCATTACACCAATAAGCCTGCATCATTTCCAAAGAATCCAATTAAATTTCGGTCTTACAGCGCTGCGCTCCGAAAACACAGATTTTCCCCATTGAGAATGTGCAAGCACACTCGCTAAACACACATGCGCGCACATACACACACACACACACACAAACACAAAATATCTATGATAACTTTCCCTCCATTTCCCAATCATGCGTTGTGTGTGTGTGTGTGTGTGTGAGAGTGTGTGTTTCAACAGGATACAATGATATACTCATCCCGCTGTCCATGGACATGATATCTCTGTATTCAGGGTAGAACCTGCATGTCTCTCTCTCTTTCTTTCTCCCTCCCTTGGCCTGTGTCGATCTTCCTTCCCTCTCTTTGTCTGTGTCTTCAGAAGTGCACCCTATCTTTTTTTTCCTCCCTCTTTTCCTCTTTCACCTTCTTCCTTCCACCAGCTTGCCTCTGTCTCCCCTCTGCTATCCCTCCCTCCTTTCCTCTCCGCTGATTCTGGCTGGCATCTGTTAAGCTGCTAAAAGAGAAAGCGCGTATGCATGTGTGTGTGTGCATGTGTGTGTGTGTGCGTGTGTGTGTATGTGTTGGTCTTGCTGGGTTGGATTTGAACAAGCCCATGCCTGTTCTGCCCCGGTGGCCTATGAAATGAGAAAGGCAGCCACTGTGTTGCAGACCTCCACTGATAAATCTACCAGGGTTACCCCTCCGTGTGTGCATCTGCGCCGGTGTTTGTGTGTGCGTGTGTGTTCCAAACGCACGTGTTTGCATATGTGTAAGCGTGCATGCATATAATGTTTGCGTCTGTGTGTTTGCCTGTGTGCATGTGTGTGTGTGTGTGTGTGTGCAAGTAGTGATCATCTGTGTTTGCGTCTTCACCTCCGTGACGCCAGAATAGAGATTTGGAGAGATTTGATTTCACACACTCCAAAGCCAAATGTGTGTATGAGTGTGTGTGTGTGTGTGTGTGTGTGTGTGTGTGTGTGTGTGTACCGTGTGGTGTAATCTCCCATCATCACCTTAAACGCGTGACATTAAAACACCACTGAGTCGATTCTTCTTCAGACATTTTTTTTTCCCTTCTTCTTCCTCGTCTTGTCGTTTGTCTCTCTCTCCCTCTCTCTCTCTCTTTTATTTTTTGATCTGTGTGCACATATTCGTCTCTGGAGTATTAGAGGTCATGTTACCAATCTATGGAGCACTCAAGGACAAGGTAGAGAGAGGCCGGCCGAGGCAGAGGGAGAGAGAGGGGGATACCGAGAGCACTCAAAGCCTGGGGTTACCTTGCTTATGACAGTGAGGTCAGATATTGAGGACATGAAGTCAATACAACACACCATTTAGCAGTCATATTCATCTGGAGAGTTTCACATGAAGGGGAGCGAGAAAGAAAGAAAGATGTTTGTGATACTTTCAAAGAGAATGTTGTACTGTTTATTATTAGGGTATATGCATATAAAAACCACGGGAAAAAAAGTGCATATAGAACAGGATGGTGGGAACCGAGCACCCTCACAAATATCAGAAACCAGCCAATTTAATGTGTGTGCGATGCCCGGCGCTACACGGATACAGAAAGTGTAAAGTACCCTAAAGGGACAGGGCTTTACGTGATATAAAGGGTGGAGGTGTTGCATTTCATGCTATTGAATGTCATGAGGTTTAGTACGATTTTCAAGATGTAAGGGATAGGGGTTTAAAGTTTACGTTACAGAGTTTTGTAGTATATGATTTCATACAGTAGGTATATGGTGCATGTTCTACAGTTCCATCAGTACCGAGGTGCAAATTCTGGTGTTTGACCAAACGCTCTTGAACGGCTCATAAATAGACGTCATGATGTTCTTTTTTCCCCCCAAAAACTGCTGTTTGGACAGTGAATTACTTATGTAATTCTGAATCTCCTCACATACAGTAGGTTTAGTGTGTAACACTTTGGTATATGATACTTGTTTTATAGCACGTCACATTTGTAGGAATTTGACAGATTTATATTTAGAATACAAAAAGATAAAACATATGTATATGCACCCACACAGGTCTTTTTTCTTATGTTGCCTATATTCAGGCCTCCTCTCTGCACCAACTCCTGTGCTTAATTGACATTTCCCTTTCATCACCTGCTCTTTCACATTACATCTGTTACTTCCTTATCATTCTTATTAGAACAGGAGTTCAGTGACCTCACATAATGCAACAAGTAAAACATTTGATGACCTAGGGAAAGCATTACATCTTTCCGACATGAGATAAGAAGTATTATGTCCAGGCATTTACACCTGTCTTTCTCTAAGGATCATTAAGTTTTGACGCCATCTCCTCATTTTCAGCCCCTTTTTTTTCCTGAAAAAGATCAAAATCCTAGATTCGGGATCGAGGAAATGAGCAGGAAACGGGAGGAGCGATATTCGGCAGTCCATTCCGGGAATGATTTTTTTGTGCTCGCGTTTTTGAACCTTTACATTCTATATTTACCTGCCCTTCCCATAAAACAGGTCTTGGGGCAGGTCTTAAAGTGTGCGGCTGTTACAGCGTTTTAACATCACTGGAGCAGCTCTGCCGCCGCGTGAGGAATGCTACCACCGCCGTGACTCCCACCAAGGGGCTCGTTCAGCAAAACAAATATTGTCACGTACACACACAAGTGCACACGCAAACACTCCTGCGTGAGCTCACATACACACACATGCGCGCACACACAAACACACTATAATAATTCATGCGCGCAGGCATAGACCGCACAGGCCTCTTGCATCTTTAGTACATGCATACGCACACACACTCGCGAGGGTGATGGAGGTCGTTGAGGCGTTTTTTATGAGCAAGGGCCTGTTCCTTGTCTACCATATTTCACCTCTTTAGTGTGTGTGTGTGTGTGTGTGTGTGTGTGTGTGTGTAACATAAAAAGAATAAAAAACAGCCTCAGACATTATCTTCAAGCCATGACAGCTGTAATTGTGGAGCACATTAAAATGGGTGCAGGGTGACACCTCTAACCACCTTCTATTAAGAAACACACACTCTCACCCCTCCCCTCTCGATCACTCTCTCTCACACACACACACACACACACACACACACACACACACACACACACACGCACACACAAAGGTGGTTCCATTGTGGTCAAACAAGGAAATGAGCAGCTCTGAAGCCCGTCAAAGCTGAGTGCTTTGAGGAGGGCCAGTCTGGCTAATGTGTACATGTTGATGTCTTGATTATACGTGTCAAATATCTGTCAAATATCAGACCTGTCTTCAATGGACAGGTCTGCCTGGTAAGAAAAAAGAGGGGTAAAAAAATACAGAAAAAAAATATAAGTGGAGAAGACAAAAGGAAGAAACAGCTCCGATGAGTCCGAGCAGTTTTCACATTCTGGCTCCTCTGGCTCCCATCCCACACGCGTTAGTTTTCTAATCATTGTTGTTTTGACCCCATTATACATTATAGACCTTGGGGGTGAAAGAGTTTCCAGAGTTGAACTCTCAAATCAATGCCAAAGGAGAGCGTGCAAGGTAAGGTGATAGTCCTGCGGCTCCTGAACGTGTCGCATATTGTGTTACGGATACACTGGTTCACATGTGATAGTGGATTAGATACGGTGTCCCTGCCACTGCTGAGCCACTGGATTTTGGTATGAGAACATGATCTGATTCGAACCAATCAGTGCCAGACAAGTTAGGGCCATTATTCCCCCCTGATTTTATTAGGACCTGGTTTTGTTCCATAAAGTTAGAATGTTCCGCCTAAATCACACAAATCAAAAAGCACTGAAAGGACACATTGTGTTATTTTTGCATACCTCCTCAGACATCAGCGGTTCCACTTAACCCCAGTTATGCAGATCACCAACTTTATTGTCAGTGGTTATGTTGACAATGGCGTCACAAAAAGGGAAATTAAAACTGAAAAGGTTGTGTATAAAAAAAAAAACGTTTTAATCAGGTTCAGGATCAGGATCAGTGAATCACTGAAAAACTGTACATTTTTTAAAATCAATTTTACAGCATGTTGCTTCGCGCTGACAGTTCTGACCCGAATCAAAACTCTGGCAGTCCCAGTCGGACTGAAAAGTGAAGGAAGTTGAAGGGCCGGCGCCTTAAAACATGTCACCAACATGTATGTATTGAGCCGTGATCAATGCTTTTATCGATCCTATTTTGAGTCTCGAGCAGCGACAACATCCTCCGGCGCAACATGTCCGAGTGAATTACTTTCCCATCCTCTCTTTCTCATTTATGTATAAACACACACACACACACACACACAGTAGGTGCCATCGATACAGCAGTAATCTGTGCAGCCGATAAGCCAGGCAAAGGCTTTGGTCGGGAACAAAGGGCACCATGGCTGTTATAGATCCTCCCTCTCCTCTGGTCTCACTAAATCACTTCACCTTTCAGGATCTCACACACACACACACACACACACACGGACATCTACACATATACTGTACGAATGTGAACACACATGCACACACGCGCACAAACTCACACTGAGAGATTTAACATGGACAAGTGGGCACATGGTAGAAGAATTCAATTGGTCTCTCTCCCCCTCTATCTATCTATCTCTTTCTCTCTCTCCCTGTGTCTCTCTACCTCTCAGGGTGTCACAGGACATGCCAGGCCTTAATGCCTTCCAATCTTCTCTCCAACACACACTGTCGCCTTTCATTTAAAGGCCCGCTGACAGGGATGACCAGCGTCTCCACTCCTCCGTCCCTCCCACTCTCCCCTCTCTCTCTCACTCATTATCGCTCTTTCTCTCTCTTACTTAAAACCATCTGCCTTTCCACATCCATCACTCAAATTATGTCTTTGGGTGTGATGCATTCCCTTATTGTCCTTTGTTTACCGCCTCTCATTCATTTTTATTTCTTCTTTCTTTTGGACGTTTTTGTTTTTTCTCCTTACGTCCATCATTCCTTCCTGTTTCGGGTTTTTAAATATACTTTTCCTCCTCCTCTCCGCTGCTGAAATCAAGCCTAATGCTCCCACCCTGTGCAGCCTGTAACAGGCCCCGTCCTCCCCCCTCCCTCTCCCGCTACGTCCTCTCCACCTCTAACAGCTTTCTATCTATTTGTCTCGGTGTCAGTGTTCAGCACCTCACACCGCCACTTTAGCTGCTCTCCCCATTGTGCTTTCCCGGCCTGCCACGCTGGGTTTTCAATTGGCCAACAAGAGTAAACACCGGTTGCTGAGCATCAATCACATCACACACACCGGCGGAGAGAGCGAGAGAGAGTCTCCAATTTCACCGTTGCTCGTTTTTTCTTTTTTCTTCTTCTCCACCAATTTTACACGGGATACGGTTAGAGTGTGTGTGTGTGTTTGTGTGTGTGCGTGCATTGTGTTATTACAAATTAACTATCTCAAATGATTCCTATGAAATAGTGCTTTTAGCAGTAAATCATAAAAGAATGAAGCATGAAAACACAATAATAAAGCAATTTGCAGTCCTGAACATGTAGCCAAAGATTACCACATCGAAACACAATAAGTAGAAACATGTTTTAATTCACTACATATTTGAATGGAAAAAAATAAAAGGATGATAATAAATGAAAATGTGAAGCAGGACCGGTAACAATATGCCTCAAATACATAAACCTATAACTGCGGTGGAGACAATGCCAAAATGAAACACCACCTTCAGAAATGTAATGTTAACAGTGAACATCAAAGGAAATAAAATGTTCTCTTTAACAAGACATCTGCAAAATCTGAATACGAGTGAAATGTTCCTGAGTCGGATGATGCAGAGAGAAGTAACAGCAGTGGGAGGAAAACCAAGCAGCTATGATTGTCTGAGGCAATCAAAGTGCAGTGGAGGGGTGTTTGTTTCAGTCACACACACACACACACACACACACACACACACACACACACCTATACAGCCACCGGACTGGAGTGCAGCTTAGAGGAGCCTTGGTAAAGCATCTAACTGAGCAGCATAACATGATGATTTGCTGTTGGTGAGTTGACCCCCCCCACCCTCACCCCCAACCCATCCACACATACACACACACACACATACACACACACACACACACCCACAAACTATCTCTCCCTCAGTCGCTTGCTCACACACAACCAAACATATATTGATGATGGATTGCAGCGCTGGTGTAGGGAATTATTTATTCTCTTATTATTGCCCCCCCCCCCCCCCCCCCCCCCCCCCCCCCCCCACCTTGCCAAACTTTGTGTTATGCATTTGTTGTTCTTACGTGTGTGTGTGTGTGTGTAGCTGTAAATCACCGCTGTGTTAATTGGTAGGAACAAAAGCAACACTTTGGCAGTATATAATGTTTTATGCTTGCTTCTTTATTACCATCTTTAACGCTCATCGCCGTATGTGTGTGTGTGTGTGTGTGTGTGTGTGTGTGTGTGTGTGTGTGTGTGTGTGTGTAGGTGTGTTTGCACGTTTTATATCTATGCTCTGCTTGTGTGTGTGTATATGTACTGCATTATGATCCTAATGAGACACCGTAGATGAGAGGGGACTGGAAATGCACAGAGGAACAAGAGCATGATAAGCTTCTTAACGATGATCTCTCTCGGTGTGTGTGGGTATGACAGTGTGTACGTGTGCGAGATGCATATTTGTGTGTGTGTGTGTGTGTGTGTCTCTTGAGCCTCTCCACTCACAGGCGGAACACAATCAACGCAGCTCTCATTTGCAATCAGTAATTAGAATGCTAATTAGCCCCTGGGAGCTAACGGGAACTAGTGTATTACAAGGGCTTGATTAGGACTGCTCTATTCCTGAGGGAGGGATTTACACCTGCACGCTATTGGTTCAAACACCTGTCAGTCACGACCTCTCATCGAGTCGGGGTGTGATTATGACTGAATTTGAATGAATTAGGCGCTGGGATAACACTTCCTGAGCAGCAGTTGAGTCCAAATTGCCAATAATAATAACGAGAAAAAAGGGAAGCGAGCGAATCAGAGTTGCATCTCAACAATTAAAGGAATATTCAAGCTATATAAATATATATTGTAGAGTATTGCATAGCTTTTATGCAGTTGTAGCTTGTGTTTTGATGACATTCACAGCTGTTCCATTGGATTCCAGCGGAGACCCTGTCACAGAAAAAGTATTGGAAATGTTCATATACACTTTTCCAGCCACTCCAACATAACTCATTTCTCTGCTGATGAGCCATATGTTGACGTTCCAAACACAACACGGTTTCACTGTCGTGTTCCTCTCCGTAGCTCAGGAGTTAACGGAGTTTGCAGCCTAATGGCACAGGAGTCAATGCAATTCGGGAGCGTTGTTAATTTTTTATCTGTTTTGGTGGAATATTCTTTTAAAATGGTCCAAGAGATTTTAGTGTCATTTAGCATGAAACGGAATTTGGCAAAAACAAAATGTAGTATTCATAAGTATGTTTTAATAAGTATATCATTCAACCCAAATGAGAATTGTTGTGTTTTTATTACCTAAGATTGGGACTTTTTTTTTATCCAGTTGAGGAACAGTTCTTTCTTCAGACCTTTTCCATGGCCACTGTAGGTTCTCCTATGCACTTTGGGCCCTTACCTGTTTTAAAACTGCAACCACTAAATTCTGCCATTAAATACATGCTGTATCTTTATGTTTTTGTTTTCTATGGTTTTCTAACCTTATACATCAACATCCTGTCTGATTGTCAATGCAAGGACCAGCTTGTGTTTTTTGTATTTGCATTTATTGGTAAAATTATTTGTAGAATTACTTTTTTTTACGAGCTATTTGCCTCTAAACAAATAACCTAGGCCCTTTTCACGCCTGACAACACTTGAAATAGAATTGTTGCTGTGTGCAATTTAATGGATATGGTAGTGATTTTTGTTACGTGCGCCGGCAGTTAAATGCTACAAAATGCCTTTGGAAAAAGACTACGCCTGCCAGGCGCAACTTGTTTTTGTTGATTGTGTGGATGATCCCTGTCTATTCCCCCGCCGTGCGGCAGATACTCTGTGACTGTGCGGCTTCAGACGCTTTCAGCAGCTTTTTCGTTTACCTCTGTCCCCGTCTTCCTCTATCTTTATCCGGCTCTCTCTGCCTCTCCATCCTCTAACTGGAGAATCAATCACTGTGTTGTCCGTGCAGCTTAGACGCCGTGTGGCCATTCAACTAACCACTGACTGCTCAGGTCTATTCTCCTGTCTCATTTAACATAAGACCGAGTTGATAACAGCCAGCGGGTCATTATACCAGCTCTGGATTGTGTCTCTTGCTACTCCCAATAGTCTAATCTAAGCAGAGAGAGAGAGAGAGAAATGGTGATGGACTAGACCGAAGCTCCTGCAACTTCTTCATCCTGTGACTGAAAGTGAGTAAATTTAGAGTCAACCTGGGACTTCGACTCATTAAAGCACACTAGTGCTGTGAGGGATAAGACCTTAAAGGTGAAGTGAAGGATAAAGTAGCACATACTGTAGAAAGACCACTGCGAGAACTTTCACCGGGATGCAACATTCCAGGTGGATTACTTTGTTACATCTCAAGGTTTTATACTATAAACCTCTTATTTTTCTCAAACTGGAATTCCAGTAGTGTATCTTTATCTTTAGACAATATTTTTCCTTCAGTTTGTTCATAATAAATAGTTTCATTATCTAATAATTTGAGAAATGATTTTTTTCTTAGTATTTGCTTTCTTACAAAGAGATAAGATAAGAAGTTCAACACCACTCTCATGTCTGCACAGTAAATATGAAGCTGGGGAGACATTTAGCTTGGATAAGCATAAATATCTGTCTCTCTGTCCAGACAGCAAACAAAATATGACACATTTAAGATTGTGGTAGACTGGTCATTCTGGAGCCCTCGCTAAACTACGATAACCTCAAGCTTTGTACCAATGGCATCAATGTTCTATTTCTCTGCAAAGACTGTTGACTGTCACTTTAATACGTTGCTCTTCTCCTCCATCTTTCATTTCTATAAACAATGTTACAAAGAGGGCGAGGGGTTAGGGTGGCAAACAAATTTATCTCAGTATCCACACGTGGCTTTAAAGAAACTCATGTCATCAACAAACAGCAAAAATCAACAGTTCGCAGCTATCTCGAGTATTTTCTTACATCTCGGCCTGATCCTTTCTGCTTACGATCAAACCTCTTTAACATTCTGCTGTCTTTGTGCACTGCTGGCTCCAGTGGCTGTCATCACACACTCACACACACACACACACTCACACACAATGACAGTGAAAAGCATGACTATCATATCAGGTCTAATTTTCTCCTCCATTCAGCCAGCAACCTTAGACACTCATAGGATACACACACACACGTACAAAAGCACACATAGTTGCATTTGCACATGTGCTTTGCTCACATGCATGAAGACACTCACACACTCACACACACACACACACACACACACACACACACACACACACACACACACTAAAGGCTTCATCCCCCCTTCTTGTGCAGTAAGACAGATGTAAGTGTGGTGTCACTGTGGGGTGAACGCACAGAGTGCTGGGTGATGAAGAGCGGTGTTACAGCCTAGTGCAGTTCAGCATATGTGTGTTCATGTGTGTGTGTGTGTGTGTGCCTATGCCTCCGGGCCATACTAACTGCGTCATGAACCCACACTTCAGTGCCATACATTATATGCTGCTAATAACACGCGCACAAACACACACGCCTACAACACAGAGTACAGCTACGCACCTCGCGAGCACACACTCACACACACACACTTATCCAGATAGTCACC
>JAYKQN010000014.1:7565000-7590000 GCA_036785175.1 Eupleurogrammus muticus
ATTTAAAGGATAAATCTGGTCAGGATTCTTCTTAGCAATAACTAATAGTCAAAACTAAAAAATAAAAATGTTGTAATAAATGATGATGATCTGTTTAGAAATTTAAAAGCAAAAAACAATAAAAGAATTTGTATGATGCTTACTTTATTATTTTTTTATTGCACTTGTCATTTGTATTTGTTTCCATTCTTTTCTCTTCATTGTGTATATGTTTCATGGAGCATTTGTTTCACACATTTTCTGTTCAATTAGTCTCTTTCTTGTTCCGTCCACTATACCGTGTGAACACGTATAAATGGACAACACGTGTCCCCTGTGAAGTCCGCCGAGATCGTTTAAAACACCCTGCGGCCACTAAATGATTTTTAATCTAAATTCAGATATAAGATTTTAATGCAATTGTGTTTGTGCGTGCGTGTGTGTGAATGGCCAGCTTTGCTTCCTATTATCCAGTAAGCTCGCTCCATTCTGTGGCTAATTGACTGTCTAATGTGGGGGAGAGGGATCAGACCACCAAAGAGTGAACGGCCTTTTGTTGTGACAGAAACACAACACTCTCCGTGATGATGTGAGTCAAGTGGAGGCTGTGTGTGTGTGTGTGTGCGTGTGTGTGTGTGTGTGTGTGTGTGTGTGTGTGTGTGTGTGTGTATGTGTGTGTGGATGTAAAAGAGATAGGCAGGTCTCTCCATCAGCGCAGCACACAAAAAAAAACAGCTCAAGTCCATATTTTAATTGAAAAAATATCACAGAGGAGTTAATAGACATCCTTCACACTGTTCAGCTCCAGCTTACACACTGGTGTTTGAGTTTAAAAGAAGATGAACGCGCGGCAGGGAGGACACACTACATAAATGATATAACTATGTACTGAGTGAGCTGACTTACAACAGCGGTGTGTGAGAAACAGTACAACACATGTGCTGGTTAAAAAGTGGAGCCCACCACTGGTTAACTGCTCCTTGTAGACCAATAAAGAACAAATGCTAGATGGGGCAATATAAAGGAGGAGAGAAAAAAAAGAGAGAGGAGAGAGGAGAAACCACCCAACCACTCATCAGGAATATGATGAAGCGGGGCAGGACACAGAGGAGGAGCGCATGAAGCAAACAGGGATGCTCGTTAGCAGATAATGAGAGGTGTGAGCGCGCTACCGCGTGTAACGCGCGGGCGGTGGGGAGCGCCCGGTATGCCCACTCTGCCGCCTCTGTTCCATGTGGAGGGCTGAAGCCTTGTTGTGGTTTGAGCAGCGGAGGCCACCTCCAGCTAACAGCTCCTGTAAGGCCTATAAATTCACCTTCATAAACAGGAGAGACTGCAAGAAACAGGCAGAGGAAGGAGGCAGAGGGCGGGTGTGAGGGTGGGGAAGTGAGGGGTGAAAAGAGGTGAGGACAAAAGGAAAGGACGGGAGGAAAGGAGGCAAGTGGGCAACGTAGGAGAGAAGGAATCAAAAAGGAGCTCAGTTGACACAGATGGCAGCACAAATGAAGGAAATATAAAAAAAGGGGAAAAATTCTCTACTCTCATCTTCCTTTTTCCTCTCCTTGCCTTTCCTGTCCTTCCCTTCCTTTCTCCACCTATTTCACTACTCTATTATGAGTGCCTGTTCAATTGTGTCTTAGTTTATTGGGGCCATATTATTCGCTACTTGTGCTACGATTTATGTCTTGAAACAACCACTGTGTTATTGATAAAGTCACATTCTCTCAAATCAGTTCAAGTCATGTCAATCAGGGAGTGTGAAACAAAAACAAAGATGTATATCAGTCAACAAAGTTCATTCATGGAAAATGAAATAAAAATGTTTTTTCAATCAGATGCTTAACAAAGATATAACTAGTGTGAATTTTGTTGGGGATTTTTTAAATTATATATTATATATTTTACATATAGAAATACATATACAATATAAAACTTATAAACCATACACAAATAAATATGGCCTTCTTGTTATATTTTTACTTTCTTTTTTTATTCTTTCTTTAATTTTCAGTGTTGTTTTTCATGGATTGTAAAACGTTTCTGAGGACATGTTGAAGTGTGTATTCATGTATAGAATTTATCCTATGAAGACATATTTCATTTTAATGCAATTGTATTTAACTTTACTTGTCAATAACTGTATGTTTATATAGCAGCTGCCAATAATGGAAGTTGCTCAATACAATTATTAACATTTATATCTGCTTAATCCTACATTGTAGCATATTTAAAGCATTTATTACCTTTTTTTTTTTTTTAAATGAAGACTTAACGTAAAGAAAACCTTGATTCCCTATCATTTAAAGCAGATGCTTGGTAATGGTATTTCATCATATTTCTCCTAAAACTCTCATGGATAGCGTGAGGCCTTTGAAATGTCGGAAGGTGAAGATGTTCGTGACTTGGCTGGTTTGATCATTAGCAGCGGCTCTACGACTCATTGGAGTGACAGGCCTCCGAGGGGTAACCCACGGCAACCTGCGCTCAACCCGTGCTCAGGAGGCTTCTTCTCCTCAGCCAATCACTTCCCCAGATGGTGCCAGGTCATCCAGGAAGTAGGAAGTGAGGGTCGACCAATGGAAAAGCAGGCCTGGCCTTTCCCACTGACCCATGGCACTTTTCCGCCCACAAAAAAAACAACAGACCCAACCTGTCCATGCGTCTGTTTCTGTGTGTGTGTGTGTGTGTGTGTGTGTGTGTGTGTGTGTGTGTGTGTGTGTGTGTGTGTGTGTGTGTTGAAGGGGGAGGAAGAGCAGACTGGTGTCCAGCCGCCCACCCCCAGCCAGACAAATAGAGGAACCTTGACCATCATTGTTTAGTGGTGGGATACAAACACACTCACACACACACACACACACACACACACACACACACACACCAAAGGACCGTCTGCATGTTTTAGTGGCCAAATGTGCGTTTAACATTTACAGCTTCAACTTTACGACCGAGGCAAACAACACGTAGTGTGATAAACAGACATGAGCGACACAGTATTTGACGCTGAGTGTATTTTCAAAATAAACTATGAATAAAGAAACTATGAGCCCGAATGAAATAAAATGAGAGGAAGCCGAGTCAGACATAGAGCCATAAAACATCACATTACTCCACAAACTGCGCCAAACTGAGGCGTAAATTTCTCCAAATTGTTTTCCCTTGCGTCCCCCTGTCTCTGTCCATCTCCTCCATACATCATGAGACGAACCCCCGAGATCCGCAGCGAGCGAAGACGACTCACGTTTGACGAGGAAGAAAAAAACGTCAGATTTATGTCACGTGAAATTGTCTTTTTCCTGTTATACTTTAACTTCTTAAAACCCAACCTCGATGGCTTCATGTTTGACTTTTCCAAAAGAAATGTGTCTGTGTGTGTCGTGCGCACGTCCATATCTGTGTGTGTGTGTGTGTGTGTGCCTGTGTGTGTGTGTGTGTGTGTGTGAAGTGCTCTGCGTGTCATTCGAAAGCAGCTGGAAACTTGACAGAGAAGTGAGCCTCCAGCTAAGGCAGACATCCACTATTAGTTTTACTGTTAAGACCATCAGACTCTTCCCCTTTCTCTCTCTCTGTCTACCACCGCAGACACACACACACACACACACACACACACACACACACACACACACACACACACACACAGTGGGATGACAGTACTGTTTCTGAACTTAAGGGCTTTCTCTCAAATAGTATCAATTGCCACAGCATATCCCACTCCCATTGACTTTCAATTTCTTTTTCTAATAATCTTTTTTTTTTGAGAGCATTTCCAAAGATGTCTTCAAAGTTAGATCTGAAAGTAGGAGAAACCCTTGTTTTGAGGGTCCAGATATATCAAATCTATTATATTATTATTCTTTCACTATTTCTAGACTTTCTGAATCTGAGCTACGGATTTAAGTTTTAAACATCACGGTTGCCATATATATTTTTTTTCATCGTTAGCCTTCAATATCTCCAAATGCTATGTATTTAACAGCTTCTCTGCATAGCAGAGAGCATCAGAAGTCAAGTGCACTTAAACATGATACAATACATGATATAACGATACGAATGACACGCTCTTAAAATTGATCCAAACCAGACTCTTGAACCCATGTATCCATCTGTACTCTGAATGATTTGTCAGCTCTGAGGGAATCTTTCCTGAATATAGCCCCCCCCCACCAACCCCCAACCCCTTTGTGTCATTCCCCCATTCCTCCTTTTACCTCCTTTTCCCTCCATCTCTTCTCTGGAACCCAGAATGCTTTGAGCCTCTTCCCTGCTGCTTTTGAACTGAGATCAGAAGCAGTGTTTTTTGGCTCACGTACACACACACACACACACACACACACACACAGTGCTGCTCATTCAGGTGCAAGACATCATCTGCTGTTTTGATTTCCTTTTCTGTCCCTTTATATCTCCCTACTGTACACGTCTCTTTCACTCTCGGGAACACACAATCCACTTAAATCTAAATGTGCAGTTTTTTCTTTCGCCGCGCGCATCGCAGTAATCATTCCTCCGGTCCATGCCGGACGTTAAAATATCACATCCTAACATGCTTCCAGTGTAAGTGGAGGACAAAATCCACAGTCCATTAATCTGGAGCTAATATCAGAGGGCTGGAGCCTCATAATAGCTTAATATAATAGTGGATTTTCCTCCCCATCACTTTCACTGGAAGTGCATTAAAGGGATTTCTTCGTGGCCAGTATGAACAGGAGGAGTGATAATGTATCACAAACACTGTTCCAATATTCATTTGGCTATCACATATTGTTTTTGGGCAGACTTGAAACATGGTGTACCTATCCTTCAGGTACTTGTATGGTCGAAAAAATCAAAATCAATCAAAATCAAATCAAAAAGCAAAACATATCATTGGGTAATTTACAAGTGCATAATAGGACACGTTTCCATAAATAACACATTTTTTTAATATATTATTTGAACATATTTGGTATCTTTTACAATAAAAGTCTATGGGTTTGAACCACAGCATGACTTTTTATTGTCCCTGAGGATTAAGGAGGTTTAATGTGTTGTCATTAACTCACCAAAAGTTGCATTTTTGTAATAAATCATCAGCAGCAAAACAACCACGAGAAGTGACAGTGACAGACCATGAGACAAAAGGTGTGTGCAGACGCTAATTCGTGCCACATTTTAAGAATCCACAGCACGGGAACGACGAACAAACACCAAACTACACTTAACGACCTGAAAAAATTGAAAAAAGGTGGGAGCAAAAAGAAAAAAATAAAAGGTGACAGGCGGGTGGAGAGTTGCTGGACGGACAGATGGATGCATGGATAAGCAGGTGAAGGTTTAATTTCCCTTTTAAAGGAGTCACAATAACAGGCAGCTGCTGCCTTTTTGAAAATGGCACCACAGTGTTATTCGTCTGTGTGTGTGTGCATGCACATGTGTGTGTGTGTGTGTTTAAGCAACATTACAGAGAGCAGAAAAGAAAACAGGTAGGAGGAAGCTTAACTGCTACCTTTTACACCTGTCAGGAGCCAACTCAACTGCGTTTATACAATATTTATATCTGACACACACATGCGCACACACACACATACACAAAGGGAAAAAAGAGAGAGAAACAGGCGGCAGCTGTAAACAAGCGCTTCAACCACCAAGCTGCAATTTTGTGTAGAGAGAGTCAGGGTTGTGTATATTGTGCAGCTATCATATAGTTGCTGTCAAAGCCACCGGCAATTATGACCATTAGGAGTCCCATCATGTCACTAGCTGTCCCCGCAGCGCCACCCCCCCGCGCCTCCCTCCACCTCCCTCTCAGGGACCAGACCCTATAATCTAACCTCACTTTGCTCCCCTCGCACACACGCACACACACACGCACGCACACACGCACACACACACACACAGGCAAACAGATTGTTACATGTGCTGTTTTATTTTTCTACTTCACTCTTTCCCCGTATAATTTTTGAGACAGAGGCAAATGGATGTTTGGTAGAGAGAAAGAAAGTTCATCCCTGTCTGGATAAAGAGCCAGCAGTTGGGAGGGGGGGGGGTGTAGGTACTGATGGAGAAATCAGAGCTGCGTTTAACCCGGTTACAATGGACCTTAACGTCCTACAATGGTTTCTAATACTTATTATTATTATTAATATTATTATTAAAATAGATTGTCTCAACTGTATTTAAGCTTTAAATGAAGCTTTAATAATTGAAATGCATTTCTTTTCATGTGCACCGCATAAAAAAGTTTCCCCATACAATGAAATCTTGCCGTACACAACTATTAATCTAATATTGCTGCAGATGAAGCCATGCCTACTAAATGTGATCTGCTAATCTATTTAAGAGTCTTGTGTGTAGTATATATAGTGGCGTGCATGCAGATGTGATGAAGTTACTGAGGTGGAAGGCGGAGTCACTCTAGTGTGTGCTTCATCCGTCACATGTGAGGTGAGGGTTTACGCAATAGATGTTGAGCTCCTGCAGTGGAAGTCAAGTCTCTGGATGCTCTGCACACAGAAATATTGTGTGGATGAGTCACTTCCATATAAGATAATAAACTCTCATGGCATATGTGCACAGCTTCTACACTGCAAGAAACACAATTTTAAGGAGGCTACAAGGCTATATTTTTTTGGTACAATTAGTCTAAAATTGAGGTGATTTATCGTATTCCATTGGCATACAATTTATCTTATTTCTAGTTCTGTTTTTCCTGTGGGTTCATCAGTCAATTTGACTCAAATCAATAACAAAAAATTAAATAAGATAAACAATCTGCGGAATAAGAAAATTCTACCCAATATTGGACAAATTTTACCAAAACCAGGACAGTTTTACTTAATATTTCAGTTTTTGCACTGTATTTGTGCCTTGAATTAAAACTATCAACTTCTAAAGCACCATGTTGGTCTGATAAGGCTGAAACTGACAGGATGAGTGTATTACTAAGGCAGCTCTTACGAGTGCTTCAAAACCACTCACAGGATCATCCTTAGTGAAGGTAAACCATAGGCTAAGAGGGGATATGGGAAACACCCCGAAGCTTAAGGACCATCTAAAGGTGGATTTTACAACCCCTTACTTCTGTCTCCTTAGTGTCCTCTCTGTCTTTAAATGTACACAAAAAGGTTAGAGAGGTCATTTTCACTCCCCTCCCACCCCATACCTTCTTCGATTGGCCTCGTTTGTGCCAGAACGTTTGCATTCTGCGTGTTGCATTGAAGAGGAAATGGCCGTTAAAGTACGGAGTGCAGGAAGGGAAAAACGGTAAGAGTGTGCGCTTCACACACACTCTGTTAAAGTGCCGGATCTATATGTTGGAACCTGTCATTGAGGGAGATATACACATTTCCTGTGGATCAGACTGTGTGTTTAGACAGATGCAGACCGCGTGCGTGAATGTGTGTGTGTGTGTGTGTGTGTGTGTGGTGTACAGGAAGCCATTAGCCCCCGTAGCCGGGGGCTAGACAGTAGTTAAGCCACCTGTTTCAGTTAACAGGTACCTCTTAGTTTATGAGTCCGAGTCGCATGTTTTAAAAGGAAGACAGCGTGTCAGTGGCATCCGCTCTGAGGAGTTCCTTCAGTAAGGTGTTTTCTGCTGTTGCTTAGTAACCAGGAAAGGCAAAGGACGCCATAAAGCTGTCCATCCACTGCTATAGAAAGCAATGCTAATGCATTAAATGTTAAAAAATATGAAATAATAAAAGAAACGCTACAATTTGCTTACAATTTTTTTTAAAGTTGCACCTATTTAGAACTCAGAGCAAAGAGGAGAGGATCACAACACCTGGCAGGACTCCCCGCGGGGTGATGTCACCCTCGCACACCAACACACAAACCGCGTTCTTTGTCTGCTTTGCTGCGGCGCTAACCGGGCTCAGCCGCGACGTGTTGCCGCCGCAGTGCCAGGAGCCGACGCTCGCCCTGCTCGCTGAAGTGGTTCAGCAGCCAGAGCAGGAGAGGGACCCAAAACCAGAGGCTCTGCCACATTTAATTGGGTCCCGGAACATGAACATGAACACAACTTTTTGTGCGCGTGCGTGTTGGGGTTTGTGCCCCTTGCTGTGACACCATTTTATTTTGGTTGTTGTATTGCCTTTTAGTGATGTCAGTAACTTCACAGGAGAGGAATTAAACAAAAAAAGTGTCACATCAAGGGGCAACACACACACGCACACACACACACACACACACCACAGCACCCTGTAGTGTCCCAGTGTGTGTCATTAGGCCTATCAGGGCCACTCTAGCAGGATTAGAGGACTGTTAGAAGAACAACGCTTCAAACACACACACACACACACACACACACACACACACACAAGTGCACACATAGTGACAGCTCACCACTGGGTTGTCTACACGCTGCTAGACACCAAATCCCTGCTCATATGTGTGTTTGTGTGTGTGTGTGTGTGTGTGTGTGTGTGAGCACGTGCCAGTATCTGGTGTATCATGCTGTGAGCATTGAGCAAAGATATCAGTGTACCGCTTAGCCCCTTATAGAGCTAATCCATCACACACACACACACACACACACACACACGCACAAACACAGACAAACACACACAGTACAGAAACAGATCTCACAACATAAATATCTGCTACAGTAGACACACAGCCTCCTGAAATGAGTTCATTTTGGTACTTTTTCAGACGTTCATCACTACACTATATTATTTTATATGAGGACAAAACAACAGAAATGTATCGTCAGCTCTCTGAACTTGCATTTCCATATGTTAACAAATAAACTCTGTAAGAATAGAAACGTAATGACTGGGAGAAATGTTAATTGCACTACAGGAAAACAAAAAAAAAAGAAACAAAAAGCCAGAATTTTAAGAGAAAGGAAGCGGGAACAAAAGACGCTCTCTTAACTTTCTATTGACGCCGGCCTGTTTGCATAAAACGATCACAGATGGTTCTTTAAATATCGAGTGAGTGGAGGCGCCCACGTAACATATGCACTGACAGTCTGTCTCTCTATTCACCCCAAGTCTCCGCTGTTCTAACCCTGCCCGCTGACGCTTCCCCGTGCAGACAGGGACGAGGACGGGCTGGAAGAGCCGCGGAGGTGATGTAGGAGGGTGTAAATGCATCAGTGGCGAGCCACTCACTCAATGGTTTGGAGGAGAGGCCGACACAAAAGGAGTTGATGTGTGTATGGCTCTTTTCAAAGCTGCTGTTTTTATGTGTGTGTGTTGGTAATGTGCATGTGTGTGTGTGAGTGTGGGGGGGGGCTACCCCCTTTTTTCAGGGGTAGTTTTGGGGTCGGTGGTGGGGGGGTAGGGGTGACAATGGGGTGGAGGGTTGGGTGCATTAAGCTCCCTTATAGCAAGCTGAGTGCAGTCACTGAGCCAAGGGGCTGGTCATTTTGCTGTTTTCACCAAGGGGGGAAAAAAGGAGGAGGAGGAGGAGGTGGAGGTGGTGGTGGCGGTGGTGGGGGGGGGGGGGGGGGGGGTCTCCCCCCCTTGTGACAATTTCCACCTCTTCTTTTCTCCAACCATTCTTCTGCTCCTCCAGAGGCTTTTCTTCTGGGTTAATACAGCCTGCAGCAGAGGGTGGGATGGGGTGGCCTGGTGGAGGGCAGCGCTTTAAGGCCAAACTAAACCCCTCCAACCCCAAAGGCTTTTATTACTATCAAAAACTGGTGGAGCACTTCAACTCCAACTCCAACCAGGAGGATGACTTGATAGGGATTTTCTCCTTTTTCTTAACCATTCATATATTAGCTGCAATAGATATGTTATGCCATGTACACAGATAACGGTTCTCACAAATGACCCTTGACAACTTTCTGTCAACATCACGGCAGCGTCGGTTCTGCAGTTGTGACATTGATAATTTTACCATAACGTCATGCACTATTGCGATAACAAAGGATTCCTTCAAGATATAAGAGCCATGTGCAAAAATGTTTTCTAAAAAGTTATGCGAACCAGTAATTTTCAAATACATCATATGACCCACAACTTTGATGCTCGGTTCACTGTCGTTGCTGTCAGAGCACCATGTTTGAAAAAACCCTACACTGTTCTTCCTGCCCAGCACCAAACAGTAGACAAAGTTCAGCAAATAGCCTGTGGGGCATTTTGCAGCTAAAGAGCAAGATATTTTCGTTCAGGAGTTAGTGTAGTCCAACAATGGAGCCAAAAGTAGATTGGATATTGGATTGAAATGCGCCACTAGGGCAGAAATATGACTCCAAATGAAGAGTAATGGTGCACCATATCTGCTGGAATATTAGGCCTAAATATAAGCCTTCATGCTACAAGTTTGTAACACACTGTGACCAAGAAATAAAACTAGTAATGTCATTTTCCCCTCAAAAATCCAGCTCCATTTGTAGCTAAAGTTAGTTAATGTTTTATCTGCAAGCAACCTGTTACCAGCCATTTACAACATTTAATAATGTGAAGAAAGAGCAGGCTTGATATACGTTGTGTAGTGTGGTAACTTAAATGATTAGAAAAGTTTCTTTAAGCAGTCTATTCCACTAACAGACTGTCCGTGTGTGGAAGAGCGAAGGCTAACAAAAGAAAAGAGGGACGCAGCAACAATGATGGAAAGATAAAAAAAAAAGGGAGAGGGGAAAGGATGAAAGCTGTCTCCACTTTAAAGTGGATTAGGGGCACACAGCGCTGAAACAATGGGAGGTGAAAAATCAAATTAGGCCTCCCCGAAACATCAAACGAGGGAGGCCAGGAATAGCTAAGCTTCCTCCGCCGCTAATCTGTTGACTCAATGTGAACGATGCGCGCCGCCATTCACCGTCGAAGACAAGCTGTTCTGCTTCTCTTCGCCTCTGTGTGCTGTGTTTGACTTCTCCTCTCAACCCCCCTTATACCCCCACACACACACCCTCGCTTTTTTTTTTGCTCCAGTCATTTGAGTCATTGACTTCACATGCATGGGTTTTCTACATGGTAATGTCGGGCTAAAAACAGGATGTCTAATATCATTCTGCAGCCACAATTGACTGCAAGATAGTATTATGTGGTTAGTTTTAGAATTGAAGGCTGTAGTCGGTTTGGTGGCTCATTTTCTTGTTTTTTTTGTTCCTAAACCCATATTTATTCTGATAACACACATTACTACAACAAGCTGCAACTTTACTTGCTGTGTTTGTGTTGGTTGGTATTTTCTATTTGCCCTTGCACCCCATTTTTTTCTCTATTTTGTTCCCACAGTTTAGTTTGATTCTTTACTTCCCTGTTGTCTTTTTTTGTTCTTTTCAGCTTCACCCATTGTAAATGTGCCGTGTTTTTTATGTTGTACCCTGTCCCCTTGTTTTCCTTCATCTCGTTCCGTCAGCTGTGCTTGTTCTTTCTCCCCATGATCTGACTACAGAGGAATGACACAAAAACATCCATATAAAGTCCACACAGATCAGACCAACGTGGGCCACAACTTGTTTTTTGGGCTGAACACCACTCGGAGGGACATGATAGGCTAAAAAAAAATGAAAAAGACAGGAGAAAAATAATGATGTCCCAACTTTGAACCGCCTCTGCCTTCATAGTTTGCTTCTTGTATGCTGCACCCTTGTCTGATATGATCCTTCTTTCCTTCCTCTCATTATCGTTTCAAAATCGCACGCCAATTTATCAATTTGCGATCAGATTTTAATCCAGAGGACATGAAATAATCACATGTACAAAACTGTCACGCCCTATCTTAGCCGGTGTGACCCTCGCGTTGCACGCTCGCTGTCTGCGTCTGGATGTGTGCGGCGTTGGAGTTTCCTCGCAAAATGACTTTCTCTCTCTCCCCCCTCTCCTCTGCTCCCCCCCCCACAGTTCCCAGTAAAGAAGAAGAATGCCCCAGCAGCGATGCATGTTCCATTGTTCACGCTCTGCCTCCAATTTGCTCTCCACATTCTGCGGCCTCGGCCGAGACGTTACGCCGGCTTAAGGGACAAATCGCACACACAAAAAGGGAGAGAAAGAGAGACAGACAGAGGTAGGGGGGGAGCGGGGGGAAAGATATGGAGAAGAGAGAGAGAGGTGGGGTGGTGGGGTTGAGGCAGGGGGGGGAGGAGGGGCTAACCCTCTTCACAGCGATGCAATTATGGTCCGCATTTGAAGCCGGCGGGGTTTGTGGCGGCCTCTCTCCCTCTCTCCGTGGCTCTCTGTACTTTAGCGCCGGAGCTAATAGCCATAGCCGCGGCAATTTCTACGGTACATGACATTAACATGGTGGCGTGTCGCCGACAAAGGGGGGCATTCAAAGGGACTTAGAAAAGAGCGGCGGTTTCGCCTGGTTAAGTAGGCCTCAACCTGCCAAGACGGCAAGACAGACAGACAGCTAGTGTGTTTATTACCCGAGCCACCTAGGGAGAAGGAGAAGGAGAGGGGATAAGCGAGCACGGGAGGAAAGGAGACAATAAATTAGTTAGTCAGACAGAGGAAAAAAAGCAATAACATCCTATTTGCCATGGTGTCTGTTGCTGCGCTGTGCTCCTTCCCCCTTTTAGTTCCGTTACAAGTGACCTTTTAAATACGCGCCGCTGAGAAAAGTGTGAAGCAGCCGCGCCGAGTGAATGAAACCTTACCCCCGATGTCCAAAAAAGAATGCGGACGCCTAAAATGACGCCATAAAACAACACTATACGGGGGATTGGCGCGCCCAATAGGATAGGGTTTCATTTTTTAACTCACAGGTCAAATTCAACACATCACTGGGACCACCAAGTAGGGCAGCTGCTCGCTCTGGTGGCGCTAACAGTATTCATATAAGCAGAAAGATAATACATGTTATGAGAGTTATTATATGAATGAGCGTCTATGAGTGTGAGAAACAGGTGGCCAGTTTCATAATTTGCCATACAGTAGCAATGATTTTTTTTCTTTTTTTTTAATCTCTAGTGTTACCCTGACTAATTTGGATGGGCATGTGTTTGCCTTAATGCCAGATTTTATATGGTCCTTGAGATAAAAAAAAAAAAAAATACAATGACAACATTGTGCCACTGTATGATAATCCATCACACACATATGGAGGCACATACAAACACACTGAACAAGAACACGGACCGCATGATATAAACATAAACTAAATATTATGTCTTGCGTCGGTTGCATGTGAAGCCTAAACAGCTGCTGGAGTGGCTGCCAATGTCGTTTTTTTCACAGCGCTTCTGTTTGAAACCGGTTGGGGGGGGGAATTTGTTTTATAAATACCTCCAAAAAAAAGAAAATCATAAAAAGTTATGAATGGTACTGTTCTTCTCTTTTCCCCCCTTTAAATCTCGCGTCATGTGGGACTCGACTGTTACATGTCAGTGTTTTATGGTGCATCAGTGTTTCATCTTTTATGTTATGTTCCTACGAGGATTTGTGCTATTTTTTCTGTGTAGGTTTGCAGTGTGGTCTCTATCTCTGACACACACACACACACACACACACACACACAGGATATGCGAGGTGAAAACGGGGGCAGATGAGCAGAAGGCAGAGCTGGTCAGTGGCCGTGGGTTTGACACAAAAGACGTTTTTTTTTTTTCCAAAAGAGAAAGTTGGGAGGCACAAAGAGAGAAAGAAATGAAGGAGCGAAAAACGGCTGCCTGGACACAGGGGGGGAAGGAGGAGGAGGAGGAGATGGAGGTGTGGGGAGTGGGCTAAAAGCGAGGGTAAACTCCCACATTCACACACACACACACACACACACAACAAGGGAACCCCCGCTCCATTGAAAAGACCATCTGTGGCTTGAAATGGATGAGTGTTGTGTTCAAAAACATTTCTGTTTTAATTCTTGTGCCTCCCGAGCGGGCGGAGCAGTGGGGGGGGAGGAGTAGGAGGCGGGTGTGAAAGGTCCTGCTTCTGCATCCTATCAAAAAAAAAAAAAAAAAAGGAAGACCGTAAACAAATAAATGGCAGATACAGAGGGTGTGTGTGTGTGTGTGTGTGTGTGTGAGAGAGAGAGGCCCCCTATAACACAGGCCCTACTACACAAACCAAATTACACGGGGCGAGCTGGACAGACACAGCGATTTTGGAGACAAAACCTCTCTGAAATCCGGCCACACAGAGTGACTAACTGGGACAGACGTTTAGGGCCAGTCCAGAAAATCCACCATGTCCCACTTGTTAGAAAAATACACACTTAATGCTTTTAATGGCCAAATTACCCCCGGAATCATTTTCAGCCATTTGCCTCGCTGTAAAATATTAACCTACTTTGCTCTTCAATGGTACCAAGATTATATGTTAATTACATTTCTATGGAGATCTAGTTTGTAATGTTGATATATCGTCTCTCCAGCAAAGATTCATTGGAAGTTCCAAGTCATGACTAGCTTTAAGGTATTTTTAAAATTTATACGCTAGTTTAATCTATGTATTAGAATTATTTTACAGATGAATCCTAAACAAAGGGCTTTTTCAAAAGGCCTACAATGAAAAAGATACCCTTCAAACAGCCACTAAATTAAACTTGTTTTCTTATGCTGCATTGCTACCCCCCCACCCACCACCTCCCCTGTTGTTGTCCCCCTCTCTCCAGATTGAGTGCCTCCAATTCATTTCCACCCCCCCTCCATGTCAATTAATTAAGTGCACGCTTTTCTTTCGCCGTGCACGCCAATTAGCATGAGATAAATATGCATTAGTCGAATTATCTTGTCTTGTCATTTACCCCCCTACCCCTGATGTTAGTGGTAATTTGCATCATGAGTATTTTTAAATGCGTGTTAATTAGGTCCAGGTATTAGGTTCCACCTTGATGTGGGACCTGAGGAACGTGTTCAAGTGCCTCTCACAGGCAACGGGGACCTGACATATTTTAATTAAAGGTTACAAACGAGTTGGAGCAGAGGCATTTGCATGTCGTATGAGAACATGCGAAAGTAAAGATTTCATTATTTTACTTAAAGGAAAAAAAAATCAATCATCAATTACTTTAGGAGTTGTAACGCAAATGTTAGTGGATCATGTGTTTATTACAATAGTTTCATTTCTCCAAAATCCTTCAAAAGGATAGTGGGCCTTTCCACTTACACATTTAAAAGCACTAGTATAATATTGTCGGCCCACTTGAAGAATGTGATCCCTTCCCATAACATGATGCCAATGGCCTTCTGCAAACTTCCTGCAAGATAATCAAATAATGGGCCCAGAAGTCGATTTTCTCTAATAGGCGTAGGGGCAATTCAAACGATAGACTTCATAGCATTACATCACTCACAGAGCACTCTGACAAGCCATTTACTGACAATGAATTACCTCACTGCCCATAAAAACTAAACTAATGTGGAATATCACATATTTTAATCAACTTGGAAGAGGGGGGGAACGTATTGCTCTTCTTAAATATTTGGACCAAGGCCGAACGTTTTTGGTGGCGAACACAGGGACCATATTTGATTTGTGCCTATTAAAAACTCCAGGCTTCATGGCGTAACACCTAAAAAGTAGCGCCGGGGGTTAGCGACTTGCAGAAATGGGCCGTGCGGGTTTTTCAATTACATTCGGACAGTTTTTCATTGTCCAAAACTATATCGGGGGAAGTGATTTTTCAACCGGTTCTCCTAAAACCTTAAATCAGAAGAGGAGCCTCACCTGAAGGAGACAGGGCTTCATTTGGTGTTTCTGTCAAACTAAGTGAGGAGAGGAAGAAGAGGATGGATTGGGTGTCCGCACTTAATACATCCTCACACAGACACACACATTTACAGTACAGAGAGTAGTCCCAATGAGAACTTACTAATAAAGAAATCAATTATTCTCTTGAGGAAACTAATAACATTTTAGTAAAATAACTAACTGTTACGACAGAGGAGCCATGAGTGCTATGGGATTAATGTAATTCTTTACACCACATACAAACTATATGACTATTAGACTGGATTAGGCGATATCATCAAACCAGTGTTATTTTTAATCCCCTTCCTATAGTCAGACAAAAAATGTGTATACTGTTTGTTATAAAAGGAGTAAATGTTGTTAAACAGATGTAAATAGGTGGGAACTATTTTCTTATATTAAGGATTATCATACACTTGGTGCTAATGTGAGTGTTTACAGTGGCAGGACAAGACTTGTGCGTGGGATTGATTCCAAGTTAAAAGTTCATCATAATAGGCCATTCTCAAGCGGCCATATTGAGGAAAAAAACAATAATATAGAGAAACATTTTACAAACGTTTTTTTAAGTTGCCAGTCTAGCAGTCTCACATTTTACTTTAGCATTTTCATTAGTAGAAATACATGAAGAGTGTTTTTCAGTTGTCGGTCTGTATGTTTTTTAAAAAGTTTTCCCTCTTCTTAAAGTTCGTTCAAATGAGCAGTTCGTCAACAAGCTCTGCAGGAGCCCGATAACGACACATTTATTTGCAGGATTTAACTAAAGCAAAATAGGCAGAGACACCTTAGCGCCCTGCGAGGATGAAACAACAACCCGGGGACGTCTCCCTGACTGGAGCTGGGCTGCTGAGCACTAAATTCTCCCACATAACAAAGCCTGAATGGCTGAGAAAGAAACTGCCGAGTAGCGTCAGTGTGTGTGTGCGTGCGTGTGTGTGTGTGTGTCTATAAGACCTCTTGCTTCTTGACCTCCGAAGCCCCCGGTCTGAGCTGACCCTACTCAGACACAAGCTGACAGGACCCCCCACCCTCTCTCTGTGTCTTTCTCTCGCCTCCTCTCTATCAATTATCATTTGTCCAGATTGAGCATGCATCATCTGCCTCAACTTCAGGGGGAAGCACTCACTCAAAATGCAAATTCTTAGTCCACCATTTTTCTTGATGAGCTACTTGTCACTCTGTTTATGTGCAGGAGTGTGTGTGTGTGTGTGTGTGTGTGTTGGGAAAGCAGGGGGTCTGTCCTGGCAATTCAGTTAAAGAGAAGCAGCCTGTCAGCGTTATCAGCTTGCTCTTGTGAAAACCAGAGGCCATTTAGTGATTCGCGCACAGGGATCTGAACCCCCTGACACTGCAGAGTTAGTGCCTTGCTCAACTTAAGGGAAATGTCCCTTTTTTCTCCTTGCTTTGTTAAGATATCTAAGACAAAGCATGTTTAGTCAGGTTTTCTTTTTTTATCTTAACACTCAAAATAAAAAAAAAGTGTGTCAATATTCCTTTACATTCAATATGTGGTTTAATTTGTCGCTAAACAAATCTACAAATGTTAAATCCAATGTCTCATATTTCTTGCAAATAGAAATTCAGGCTGAGAAAGAGCAAGCAAAGTAGATAGAGAAAGAAGACTGGGAGGCGTTGGGTGGACAGAGCGGAGGGGATGGGTCAGTGTGTGTGTGTGTGTGTGTGTGTGTGTGTGCATGAATGGCTGAAAGAGGGGTGCCTGATGGAAGCTGAATGCCACCACCCAGTAGGCCGTGAAATCAGAAACCCTTGCCAACAAGACAGCCACCCGTACAACAGCCGTAGCTCACTGTGTGTGTGTGTGTGTGTGTGTGTGTGTGTGTGTGTGTGTGTGTGTGTGGTAGGGCTCCTCTAGGGAAAGAGCAGTCATGCAAGGTATCACCCAGCTACTCCTCCTGCTATCTCCTGCCCTCCTTTCTCCTCCTGCTCTACATGTCCATCTCTCACAATGTGTATGTGTGTGTGTGTGTGTGTGTGTGTGTGTGTGTGTGTGTGCATCACAGCTCAGTTACTTATCAAATGTTTGCCGTCATACTGTAGCTAACACATGCTCATGTGCATGCATTGATTTGATCACATGAAATTTGAAGAATTATCTTCTTTGCTTTCATGCCGTCAAACATCAAACACCCAGAATGAAGAGATAATATAAGAAAGTTGATTATTATGACAAGACAAAAAAATATGAAGAGCTTGATGTGCTTTTGCCACTTCACTGTAATTACTTTTCATGCTTATTACAAGAAAATATGCAAAAAAGTGATTGAGTCATGATAGGTATATGTGGATGGATGGAGAATCCACCAAACATTTTACATACTCACTGATATCTGCCGTCTGAAATAGCTCAGAATGGACTCAGTTCATTTATACGCATGCATGCACACACACATACACACACATTGAGTAAAGAAGGAAATAAAGAACAGGAATACACAAAGGGAAAAGGTCAGGCACTCCAAACAGTGCTGTAAAAACACCTGTTTCTACTGCTGACTATTTAATTTTTTTGCTTTCTTTTACTAAAAAGAAAAATCGACTTTTGTTTGCATGCAGAGTTTCGTTTCCTCCTCTTTTCTTGTCCGCTTTAACATAAAAAAGAAAAAAAAGGAAAGTGTCCTGAAAACGTTCCCCCTCCTCCTCCTCCCCCTCCTCCTCCTTCTCGTCTTCTCCTCTCTCTGTCTTTTCTTTTCTCCTCTCACAAACTCTCCTCTTTTCTTGGTGTCTCGGTTAGCGGGCCTGATTACCATGCTGCCGGTGACTTTTCCCCTCTTGTCTCACTCCCACTCTTTCTAAAGGGTACTTAATAAAATTCTGAGTCTGGTCTTCATGTGTGTGTGTGTGAGTGTGTGTGTGGGGGGGGGGACTTTTGCCTCGTTTTGTTTCTCTCTCTTTCTCTAAAGGGTACTTAATAAAATCTGAGTTCGGTGAGGCCCTGTCACAAAAGCATGGCACGTCAACAGAAACACACACACACATACACGCGCGCGTGTACACGCATACATGGCCCTTAATTTCCATTAGAGAAGAGGAACGCAGAGCTTTCACTAACTAGCGTCTGGGTCTGCAGTTCATTCTCACTTCAATCTGCCAAAGTATATCGTGTGGCCAGACAGAGCGTGCGAGAGAGAGAGAGAGAGAGAGACTTGAAAGCAAAAACAAATCCAATTTACATCATATTTGACTAATTCCCCTAAACGTCCATTAACAAAAACTAATAAAATGCCAACAAGTGTGTGATATCACAGTGAGAAACACTTTCTGAATGCTTCGAAGCAGGTGAAAATGAACAATCCAGTACGTGATGCAGGTTCACCTTTTTTTAGGATATTCCACTTAAACATTCCAATTCCACTTTAAACATGCATGTCACAAGTAGTAAGTGGTCTTGTTAATTAATCATATTTATTTGTGTATCTGCTCAAGCTTTCAGTGCACATTTAACTTCATCAATATATCTCACATTTGACATTTGAGTGACATGAATGGAATATTGAAGGAATGTGAGGGGAACATGTACCGACACTTGCCAGATGTGTTTCTCAGACTGGGCAGGAAAAAGAAAAATGTTTATTCTGTACCTCTCTCATCATTTAGGGGAGTTAGGGAATCATCTGTAACGACCAAATATGGGCTAGCTTCCTGTCGGAAGACTAATGGCTTTAGCATTAATGAAACTCTTTCTTGCCCGGGATGAGAAATTAATCAAAGATAGAGAGGGAGAAAGGAAGATATTAAAAGTTTAACTGGGGCTAAGTAATTAATTACCCACTCAGGAAGCGTTTGACAAAGATAAACTCCTCCAAATTAAGATATGTTTCTGCTTATACACTGCCCGGACGAGTACATCGCAGGCGTGAACATGTGTGAAGGGAAGGAAGGAAAGGGAGGAAAGAAGAGAAAGAATGAGAAAATAGGAGAATGAGGCTGAATGAGAGGAGGAAAAGTTTGGAAATAAGAAAAATGGAGGTTGAAATATAGGAGGATAAAGGAAATGAGTGAAGAAGCAAGAGAAAAATAATTAAGGAGGTAAAACGTCAAATACAGTAGGAAATAATACAGGTGTAAAGGAGGAAAGTGGATAAAAACGAAATGGTGGGAGGGAACTAAAAAGAAATAATCAAAATAAACAGAAAGGGTAAAAAAAAGGTAAGAGAAGGTGGAAAAGATGGAAATGGAGGGTAAAAAGGAAACTCTTCTCATCATCATCTCACCTTCCTCTCGCCTGCTCTCCCTTTCCCTGCTGACACCCCTCCTCCTCTTCCTCCTCCTCCTCCTCCTCCTCCTCTGCCTCCCCCCAGCTCTCCGTTCCTCTCAGCCTCCTCGCTCGTTCCCCCCCCTCCACTGTTAAATTATTCAGGGCCACTTCTGCAGCATGCTTGATTAAGTTTTCATTTCTGCAAATTACCATTCGGAAAACGCGCCGCGCTACTGAATCACATAACCACTACAAGCTACAAGACTGTTTACCTGCTGTTATACGGAGGGAGGGGAGACAAAAAAAAAGGGAAACAAAGGCAGCATAAATGATCGCGTTATACCTTAATCATTTCTTTGTAGTGTTGTGATCATTATGTATTGTAAACCACTTTGTCAACACTGTTAATTCTTCGACAGCCGTGCCGCCGCAGCATCTTTCGACTCAACCGCAGATTACGAGCCGGAGGAGAACGGGAGGGGAAGCGGGAACGCAGAAGGAGATAAATAGATGTGAAGAGAGTGCGAGGGAGAGGCAGAGGCTGCCGTTCTTGTCTCTAATCTACTGTACGTGCGTGGTGATGTACTCTGATTGCACAAACAGTCAATAGGTCCCATTAGGAAGAACAATGAGAGGGAGGCCAAACATTTCGCACCCAGTTAAACCCCTATTAGTGCGAATGCATTGTAGTCACTTTTCAACCATTTGAAGTGTCCGGAGCCAGAAACCTCAACTGCAACTGAGGAAAAGAAAAAAAAAAAAAAAAAAAGCCTTTACCCTCCTCATTGACATTCAACCCGTTTGCCTGAATGGGATTGCAACGGCGTATTTATACACTCATCCAGGCCCAAAGTAAAAGTGCACCAATTCTGGAGTTTATCATGTTATTAGAAAGGCACTTGGAGCACCAAGGCCAACGGTCAGGCTTACATGTGACATGCAAATGTGCAACAACATCAAACATATGTGGCAGTATTTAAAAGAGATTAGAATCCTAGCTGAATCACCATGAGGGTCGCCATTACTATTGCTGTGCAAATCCACTGCACAAATTGAATGATTTCATCCATGATCAATTCTATACCCTACTACGGAAATAATCATCACCCAACTCTGCAGACCTCATTAGCTCAACAAAACATTTAACGTCCTTTTTAGAACATGCTCTTTTATTGGACAGTGTTGGTCCATACTTCTGTATCATTGTACACGTTAGGTTGTGATCGTATTTTCACAATGTGGCATGCAATGAAAACCTACCCAGTCGACTCCACATCGTCAGGCCAGCTGATGTGAAACAAAGTTTGAAATCAGGATCAAGTTGTTGTACATTACAGTTTTTACACGCACACACACACACAAGAAAACAGCACATACATGAAAAAAAAGAATAACAGTCCACAAGTGTTTTACCCACATATTTAAGAATGTAGATTGTGTCATGCTCATGCCTTTTTATCATCTCTTTTCAGAAAAGAGCATGGTGGTCTAATGTAGTCTGAAAGGTCTGAGCGATTGTGCCCTTGGGCCGCAGCTTCTGCAGCATCCTGCGGGGCGTCCTGCATAACAGCCCATCATCACTATCATCAGCATCTGGAGGAGATCCGCAAGCGGCGGTTAGGGAAATGACGGTGGTTTAGAAGGACGAACATGCGTGTTTAGAGGCGGTGGGAGGTAGCGTGCGCATTATTTGTGCGCGTCTGCGTCCGCGGGCGAACTGGACGGAGGGAACTCCGCACACGTTGTCGCGTGGCGTACGGTATCATTAGGGAAGGAGGAAAATCTTAGCAGGGGGGAGGACAGTGGCTGTGTGTAATGCATATGTTGTTGTGCGTGTTGTCAGTGTGCTACAACATCTGTGTGTGTGTGTGTGTGTGTGTGTGTGTGTGTAACATAGTAGTCTCCCAGGCCCTCTAAGGCAGCAGGTAGCCAGCTCTTGTGAATCAACCTTGTAAATTCCCCAGAAAACCTGGATCTGACCCCAATGGAAATCACACTGGAGTTATTAACAAACACAATATGAACACACACATGCACACACACACACACACACACACACACACACACACACACACACACACACACACACACACACACACACACACACACACACACACACACACACACACACACACACACACACACTGCTTCTCTTGTGCCTCATTAGCACCAATATTGGTTAACATAGGTAGATTTATGATCCGGCATGTGTACAGACAGCTTATCAGCCCCAAACCACAAAGGATCCCTCTGTGGCTACAAGATACAGTAAAGATAAGCATCAGGCCACACACACACACACACACACACACAAACACACACACATGCATGCACACCTGTAGCTAGCAGATAAGCCCTGGCCTTTCATGATAGAAACAACAGGTTCTGATTTACTACTTTGGATAACTGCAGCAAAATGCCTAACTGATTGTCCTTCCGTCACTCTGTGTGTGTGTGTGTGTGTGTGTGTGTGGTGGTTGATTTGTGTGGTCTCTCTGATGAAAGCGATCTGTCACCGGGCGGCTACGCCCGTGTCAGCCGGCTATCATGTACGGCTGCATCTGTGCTGCATTGTGCGGCGCGGCGTGTAAAGGTTGCGTCGTCAGATTTACGGCCGTCTCCCATGGCGAAACATCCAGCGCGATTCCTCCTGTAGCGGCTGACAATGGCCGCTGGATTAACGGCCCGCCCTCAGCCTTCCTCCCATCTCTTTCTCTACCACCCTCCCTCCCTCCTCTGCCTCGCCGTTCCTCTCTCGCTTGTTAAAAAATCAGTCTCCTAATTAGCGCTCGTGGAGCCTGGTGATATACTATCCGCTATCGTTCTTACGCACGCTGAAAAAAATAAAAGGAGACATTTATTTTAGTGGTCATTGGTCTTTGCTCCTTTCTTGTCCGTGTCAGCTGGACAGTGTCCGATTCCTTATCTGTCCTGCTCCCTGCTCCCGCTCCCACACAGCTCCTTTTGTTCTTCATTTAGGACTATCGCTCTCTTTGCTTCCAGCTTGTCTGTTGCTATGTCAAATTAGGCCTCGGTCAGACAAGTGTTAGCGCTTTATCACAAAGATGCAGCCTCCTCGTTCATTTCAATTAGACCATTGTGTTGGCACAGCAGGGATCCTATCACTATGCCAGAAAGTACAATTTCTTCTTTGCTTTTTTTTTTACTTGCCTTTAAAGTTTACAATGTGCATCCTGCAATGTGCTTAATTGACAAAAGTAGGTGAAACAATTTGTTGCGCTGTGATTCTGCTGTTTTATTTGCCTGAGAAAAGACTCATATAGGTCAAAATGTGGGTTCAATTAGTGCTTGTGAGGTGAACTTTAAAAATATTTCTCTGTATGCTGTTTTCTGTCATGCACTAGTTAGATACTCACTCACCATGAATCTTCTTTGTGTCCTATTCGTATTAAATATGTAAAGAAACAAAGATGACTTTTTTTTAGTTTCTTGAGGCAACAGGTGAGAATTATTCCCGAATGCATGGTATATATATATATTTTTATTGCAGAAAGAGAAAACTAAGAGCAGTGTGTGGGTCAAAGATGGTGAGAGCAAAGGAGCCTGCACGAGGATTTTTTTATTCATTTTAGAGACTACCACTGAAAATACCATTAGTTTGAGGGGTTAACATCCACAAAAAATCAGCATGATTTTTTAGGTCAAAAAGAAAGTCATTGTCAATTTTCAAGTTTTAATACATTATTATTTATAATTATTTTGACATCAAGTGTCTTGACAGGTTAGTTTTGGTGTTGATGAAGTACCTGCACCTCAGAACCACGGCCTCTATAGGTTTCATTAGCCTTATTTCAACTAAACAAACCAGGTCATGATTTTGATTTGATTTTAGTTTTGTCGGTAAAAATCCTGCACGTCGCACCTTCAATCTGCTCTAATCTCTCCTGCCGTGCATTACTGCGCCTCTCTCCCCCTCTGCCCTGTTCTCTCCCTTTCTTCCCCGCTGTCTCTCTTTCAACACTGGGGCCATAGATCTCTCTAACAGGCACTATCTGCAGCCCTAAGCCCTAATGAGGCATCATAAGGCGAACAGTTTGCAGCAGTGCCGCGCTCCTCTTTTATTTGCCAAACCATATCTCTTCCTCTCCCCGCTCCCCGACTGCCCTCTCCTCGTCTCTCGATTGCTCTATCAGTCTGCCACGCTCTCCATCTCTCTGTCTCTTTCCTCCCCTCGTTCCCTCCATTGTGTTTTATCTCCCTTCTCATTCACCCGTTGAGCTCCCCTCTCTCTCGCGGCCGCAGCGGCTTGAATCATATCTGGCCGTCTACATATGCTAAAGCCTGTGTAATTACGGCGGCTCTTAAATAAAGACACGCTCCTAAAGCTGTCGGCTGGAATCACAGCCAAACAGGGCAGGAGGGGCCTCCCGGCAGCAACAAAGCTGTCATAGATAGCTATGGATTTATCACCGGCGAGGACGAGGGGAGAGGGAAGGAGCGAAAAAAAATATTTCACATTGTCTGAGATGTAGTGGAGGGCAAATCCACCTACTCTGAAGTTAAATCATGTTTTCGTTTTCACGAAAAAAAAATGGGAGAAAATGAAACGAGACGGGCAGATAGGGAAGAAGAAGCGGAGGTGAGCAAATTGTCAGTGAGAGAAAAAAATGTTGTTTTGTTGTTCTTATTTAACCCTGGTGAGAATTTTAATTCCTTATTGATTTATTAGAATCTATTTAAAACGAGGTAAACCAGAAAAACCCAATGACACGTTTCGGGAAAAGTTTATTTAGGCCAAATGATGAACAACAACGGTGGAATTTATATATTTTTTAATTATATATATATATATGTAAGAGGTAGATGCTGCATTTGCCCGTGGATCCTAAGGTACATCAACATCGATGCCATATTGGTCCAGGCAACTTGCCCCTTATACCTTCAGAGCTGGACTGGTTCCTGTGCTTGCATTTTGGGACACACTCATCGAGGTATTTGTTCCTAGGCAGTCTCGACTGATCTCGAATTGGCCAGAATCCGTATTTCCTTAATAACTCTTCATTGTCTTTAATTGAAAGACCAGAACCATATTTGAGGCGAAGCTTCATCAGCAAAGTGTCATCTCTGGCCTTGGTTCCTGAAGCCTGGTGATGTAGCGACTACTTGTAGGACTGGCTGGTGAAGTACTGCAGCTACTGACCTCATAGATAACACATTAGCCAAACAGCAACATATTAGTGACTCAAAATAATCATCTCGAGATCTGTTTTCTCTAGTTTGTGCT